>QMIH01000304.1:250377-340214 GCA_003987875.1 Clarias batrachus
TATATATATATATATAAACTTGATTCAGGAAATCTGTTGGATTTTGGATTAAAATGTTTTTTTACGGGTTATCATGAAGTACGTTGAATGCCGAGATCGCATTTATAAAGTACATTTGAATTGCACACTCGTAAGCGTGTATTAAAAAATGTACAGCGCCACTGAATTTTGAGATRAAGTAATGATTTTTCTCAAGGTCAATTATTTAATGATATAAGGACGTTTTCCATTTAAATTTCAAATKAGCTTATCTTTTCTTTCTGTGGGCCGATTGCAATGAAACAAAGCCTGTTTCGATTGGTTTATATGCAAAAATATGATTAAAATGGTAAAATTAAATTTTTGAGTGGGTGCACTTCGCAATACAAACATTCACCTTAACTCGAAATCGTCTCCGGAACGGATTCAATTTATATGCCGAGGTACCACTGTATATGTTACAACACAATGGTTTATGTACAGTACAGTATGTACTTTATCTCCATCAAAAGAACAATTCGTCTCCACAAGATATTAGCTTATAATTTCTTATTTTGTTYGCTGTAATGAGGTTAAGTGCACTCTAGCTTAGAGGAGTTGTGCAATTATAACTCCTACTGTAACAATATGCTGTCTGTGGAGAGATCCCCGTTTATCTGGATTCACTTCATCCATGGGAGCCAATGTCTTTGTCCTCTTGTTTTTACTAATAGTCTGGATAGGTCCGCATGAAATCTTACCTTGAAGCTCTTTGTGCAAACATCTATCTTGGGAATAACAGACAGGCCGGTCATTATGAAAACAAAAATAATCACTGGGTTCTTAATGATCTCCACTGAATGGAAGGATGTCGTGTTTTTTTAGTTAGTTTGATAAAAAAAAAAGTCATATTTCTCTAGACAAAAGGCAACAAAGAGATAAAGATTTGACTCTAAATAAAATGAAATGTCATTTCCAAAGGTTCATTTCTTTTTATCTTGGGCTTCAAATAATGGCAGACAGCCTATCTGCCTAATGTGAATCCTTTTTTTAATTTAAAACTGTCCACTTTAAAAAGTGATTTCTGTGATCTTTAGCCTTTTAATCTTATATCAAAATGATCTAAGGACTATTTTTAAACATGCTTGAGCTTTATTGTGTGACATGTTAAGTGATGTAATTGGATGACTGAGTCAACAGCTAGGACAGAAAAAAGGCCAAGACAAATACAAGTACTGTTTTGACAATGTAGATGGAGGACAAGCTTGTGGACCTCTGGCAAATGCAAAAGTGCCTTCATAATTCATCAATCATGTACAGTGTGTTCAGAAAGACTCTCCGCAGCGCCCACATGGAGCAGAAGTGTGTTGACGCGCTCTCGTTTGGCGCCGCCAGTCTGTTGTAGGTATCCGAGGAGCTCTTTGCTTAAAATTGAGCGTGTATTTTTGTGTGAAAATGGTAACCATTGAGGAACGTGATTTTCTAGTGGAGCACACGCTTTTAAAGCTGGCGATAAATAGACAGATTTAGTTCATGGAAAGTTTCAAGCAGTTTTTCCCTAGACCAGAACAGCGCATCGCGATACTGTGTGAGATTTAATAGATAAATACATGAGTGGGAATAATAACGAGTTTTAAACGATGGGAATATTTTCCCATAAACTGCTCTACACGATCACTGCGGAGGGACTTTTTGATAGCATGTTACAAATGATTCCAACTGGAATGGCAGAGAAAAGATTCCTGTCTGTTGGCCTCATCAGGGTGCATAATGATGTCCAAATGCATTTGTGTCACATAATACCGTACTGGAAATTTAGGATAKTGACATTTTTCACTGCATATGATTTAAAAAAAAACAAACAAAAAAAAGCTTACGGACACTTCCAAAAAACATGACATTACGACATGAGAGCTTCTGCCATAAAGTAGTTTCAGGTCTGTTAATACTTTTTCTAATGTCTTCCAAAAGAATTACAGTTTGTTTACATGGTATGTACGGTACGTTTGTATGGCCTTTTCTTCTAATGAGCCCTTGAATATTGATCAATTCCTGGCAGGATTAATCAATAATTAACAATTATTAAATATGCAGTCTGTAAAAGAAGGTCCGGTATGACACACTGTTGAGAAGAGAGGAGACTCCTGAGGATGTTAGCTAGCAAGTTAGCTGGGATGAAAGGCAGTTCCTCTGAGAGAGGCAGAGCCCTTGGGGTCTGGCCTCAGGCAAAACACGGGAAATGAAGCTGCACATAGATGCAGAGAACTCCGAGCCTGGACTCTGGCAGCGTCTCTCTCTCTCTCTCTCTCTCTCTCTCTCTCTTATATTCCTTTTCCACAGGCATGAAATTGAAATGTAAAAAATTAATAGCAAAGCTTCGATGTTATTCTAGTATCATGTTCTGAGGTATATTTCCCAGAAGTGTTATGTCTGTTTTCCTCCACTACCTGTTTGTGTTTTGACCTTGAGTATGCATACAGTGGACATGTCTTTTTTATCCATGTCTGTCCGAAGGTATACCGACGGCGATTTAAGCCCAAATAAACCGGTTACATTTCTTGAAGCCGATAAACAAATTTACACTTCAGTAGATATGTTGCGTCTTTTTTTTATAAACCATTCAACAAAAAAGAACAAATGTTTATTGTTTTGTCTTATTTGTCTGGACAGAAGAGATCAAAAGGGTCATATCTGTAATCAGACTCTGAGGGGAGAAAGCTGTGTCTAAGGAAACCAGACATCCTGAATAAAAATACATTCGGCTTTGTACTGCGAAGCCGCAGCATGGAGTCAAATAAATGACACCTGACTGACAAGCTGCAAATATTATTCTGCTCAAAGAAGCCTTGAGCTACAGCACATAAGTGCGTTTATGACACGTCCTGATGATTTTTTTGACTAGTGCATTCATGATGGCTGGGAACTCGATACTTTCAGAACTTCCTACTTCTGTTTCAGAGATCTTAACTGGTCAAAACACATAATGTTATATGTTTTTTATGTTATACATAAAATACGAAAAAAAAAWTGTTGTACCAATAAAGCTCCTTCTGAAGTTTATGCAACATGGAAGTGACCAATCTTGCTTCTCTAAARATTTCATGCTGCTAACTTCAGCCGTTTTGGAGAGATGATTTTATACTGTATGTGGCCCAAAATTGCCACTTGTAGCATTCAAACAATAATAATTAAAAATACAAATTATTCATATTACTTTGAGTTTTCAAATTGGTGTAAGATTCTAAAAGCTTATGACCTGTAAACTGTTAAACTGTTGCTTAAGTTAAAGCATTTCGGTTTTTGGTAAAAGTTTAAGAAGCAAATAATCTGAAGCATCCGTAACCATGTCAGATTCGTGTTGCAAAATCTTATACACTTTTCAGGTTTATGCCTTTCATGTGAAATCTAAATTGGCCAAGTTGCATCTGACTTACCATTTAAAATCTAATGCAATTAAAAAGACTTGAATCTAAAAAAGTTACGGACACTACATAAAACTGCATGAAATTGTATTTGGCAAATGTGTTTCTTTTTATCTGATTGAAATATAAATGTGTATGCATGTTTACAAAAAAAAAGCATGGATCGGGAGATAAGACGCATTACGTATTATGAAAAATGGTATTATATGATCTTATCTGTAAAATTCACTTTTTCATCACGATGAGACACTTTTTGCCGCCAGTACCAGGTTTGGCTGATAGTAAGATTTTTTTTTTTAATCATTCCTTTTAGATGACAAGTTTTTATTTTATTTTACCTTATACCTTAAAAGTATTAAAGGCTAAAGCATCATACTGTACCTTTTACCTATTTAAAGTTACATCTGATGCCATGAAACACCACAAAACAAGCTGTTATCTTGTCAGCCCTTATGCTATAGCAGCTATAAATAGCCTCACTTTTTCTACTGAAGTTAATAAGGAAACAAAAGCACAGTTTTTGTTGTAGCAGAGAAACCACAAAGCCTTCCATATTGGCAAAGTTATAGCTATACACAAGAATGGCACTTCATACTTTTTATCCCTTTGTAGTACCATCTCATGTTGTGGAAGGACTGTGAAGAAGTTAGTTCCTGTTCCCTCGCCAGCCTCTTTAAAAAGGTATCTTGTTACAGAGAAACCGCAAATCCCTTCTGAACCCATTCCTGTATCAGAAAACCGAAAGTTACAGCTTTACCTCTGACTGCTACAAAATTTCAGAAAGACACTTTCCAATGATGAAAACGAACAATAAATATATTCAAAGAAAAGTTCACTATATTAAGAAACGCACATGTCAGAAATGCATACGTTGACTCCATTTATATGGATCATCCATCATTCATGTCCCTGTGGTAGTTGTTACTATAGAAACAATAAAGTTGCTCATTGTCTATACCGCTTATCCTGTACAAGGGCACAGCAACCCTGGAGACGGGGTACACCATGGACATGGTGCCAATTCATTGCAATGCAAACCCTTGGGAATGTTCTAGAAGAAAAGAAACATAAAAACCTAACTTTCTAATAATGACAAATATTCAAATAATGTTTTTTATTAGAGGGACCTGGAGAATTTGTAATATTTCATGTGCTTAGTACGGACAGCTTTCATATTTCAGTTCAAATATACAGCTAGGGGATTTCTACTTAACCAGGTAGACGCTAACTAGCTACATTAGTTAACCAGTATCTTATGTACAGTACTAAATGACTACAGTATGTATTTTATTCCTCTTCTGCTTGGAATTGTATTTTTTTGCACTGTTTATTTCAAATATAAGTACCAAAATCCTAGAATTCTGAGTAACTGTTGTGTTGTTTCATTGAATATTGGTTCCTTCAGCAATGTCTTCGTTCTTACAAGATAATTTGGCAGGAACACTGTAGGGAGAAAAAATAGCTTTAGTCTATAAGATTTATCAGTAGGCACTCATCACTGATAGAGCTCCAAGTAGAGAGAGGGAAAAAAAACATAGTCTCACAAAATCTGGATGAAAATATTGCTTTACAGATAATGCACTTTATCACCATATGAAACACTGTGTGTTTTGAGCCAAATCAAAAAAACAGATTGATCCAAATGTGTTTCTAATTTTAAACAGCAGTCTAACAGACTTTCTCAAACCTAGCGGCAGAAGACTAAAAATGTGTGCATATCTTTTAAGAAAATGTCATTGAAATATCACACCCTTGTTTTTGATGGCGGTGTACATGCACTGGCCATGAGTCATAAAGAATTCATACATTACACATCTATAATGAATAGTGTGTTAATTTATTCATGTGAGGTTAATTTGAATTTCACTTCCTACTCTCCGAAATCTCCACATGGCCATCACAGTGCTCACAGCGAACAGGCCGATGCACTGTGCTGGGAATATCAATGTATTCCCTGCTTGTGTGTGTCTGCTTGTGTGTGTCTGCTTGTGTGTGTCTGCTTGTGTGTGTGTGTGTGTGTGTGTGTGTGTGTGTGTGTGTGTGTGTGTATGTATGTTGTTTGCAAGAATACAAGAATTCATCACTCTCAATTGAACTGACTTCCTTTTACTGTTGCTATTTGTGACAAACATAAAAAAAAAGGATCTATGTGGCAAAAAGGACAGCATGTTCTGATTTATTCGAAAGGATTTAAATGAAGAATCTCCATTAGGATCAGGCCCACATCTGTATGCGTAGGCCACCGAGACTCAGAAAAGCCAAAAAATAAATCTTAGCAACACCAATGATCAAAAGAGCAGTAAAGAACCTCCATTTGGCCAACAATAGGGYGGTATTTGTGCCAGTACAATTTGCATTGACTGCAGGACTGTGCAATTCATGAGTCATCTATTTTTAAATAGGAGAGACTTCAGTTTATCAAAGCTGCGCTTCCTTCATGTCCTACATTTCGTAGTTTAGTAATGACACCATATATTGATGTAATGACCAGGGTGAACACCTACAAAAATCTACTTCAGGATGTGTTTCTTGACCTTTAAAAAGCCAGAGGCAAACACTGGCTGTGTGCAGATTTTAGTAGAAATGAATAATGAGGATAAAAGTAGGTTGCAACAGAAGCCTACTATCTAAAAGCACATGTATGTGAAAAATGCTGTAAAGCAARGAAGTAAGTAAATGAAATTAAATGTATTCACTCCCTCACTCATCTATACCGCGTAATCCTGCATTCACTCTCGGGAGACTTGGGGTACGAGGCGGGGTGCAACAATGTTGCCAATCCATCACAGGGAACATACACACACACACATACACGCACTCTCATTCACACAGTACGGGGACTTTGGGAACATTAATTAGCCTAATCTGCATTTCTTTGGACTGCGGGAGGAAACCGGAGCACCYGGAGGAAACCCACCAAGCACAGGGAGAACAAGCAAACTCCATGCACACAGACCCTGAGGCGTGAATCGAACCCGGACCTTGGAGGGGCCACCATGCTGCCCCTAAATATATATAAAAAATTCTAAAATTGTAGCTAATTTTACTGTAGCTACACGCCTTCCCTTTTAAACATGGCCAGCTGACCTCCTTGCATCACCAGCTTTCCCCTCATGAAAGTCTTGCGAACATAAAAACGCAGAACAAAAAACATCATATGTAAACATTATAAAGAATATGACGGCATATAAAAAATGATTGGCAGCCTTATACTGTAAAAACCCATTATGTGGCTGTGCTATTGTACACGTTATCAAGGACGGCTTCAAGAGGAAACCGGAGCCATTTTTTTAAAAAGCCGCTGCAGAAAAGGAATCATTAATTATGGTTACGTGAGGCTTAATGTCAATTTATTTAATATTTGACTTCATTTGCATGTCTTCTATAAATGTTTTGATTGGTTTCTATGCAAAAATATGAATATAGTGTTGGTAATTCGTAATAATGCTAAGGAGTGGCTAGAACATATTATCTGCATTTACATTATTTCCTCTGGGAAAATGCGTTTCGGTACCGCTGTACTGTATCTCTTGGGAGGCTTTTGGGAACTGGGAGGTAATCAGAAAACCTGGTGGAAACCCACAGAATCACAAGGTGAACATGCACAGAAACTCCACACAGAGCACAGAGTCAAACCCGACAACTTGGAGCTGTCCCTCTGCACCACTACGCTGCTTTCAAATAAGCATCCAAGWCAAAATGTACTCAGTAATGCACTTTTCTTCTTTATGACATTAAGTACGCAAGCACCAAGGAATCATCGACAAAATCATAAATCCCTACTTGAAAAACTCTGAGATCAATATCTGGAACTCATATTTCAGCAACATAGACACAAAGTCATGAATTGGTTCCTCCTTGTGATTAGTGTGTGTATACACATGTGGGCCAAAATAAAAGGTGAAGGAATGTAAGTGACTTGTGCYGACTGGCATAAATGCCCCTGAGGGAATAAACTCCTCCTCTCTTTTACGAAAAAAAAGGTAAATTTAGTAAATTTTAGTAAAAACTGTATCTCTATCAAAGACACTTGGTAAAAAAAAMCCCACAGATGCTAATTTATTGCTGTCACACCCTTAAACCTCCATTAGCACATGAAATACTGTATAATGACAAACATCATAATGAAGGATTACCTTCTTGAAAATTCTATTTAGCGTGTTTTCTATTCAGTTGAGATTTAAAAATATACTGTATAGGAAGCATGAATTGTGTTGTCGTAACATCTTTTAATAAAAGATAAATGAAGTGTGTCTGTTCCTTTGTGTGTTTGAACTGGAAATGAACTACATAAAGACTAAATAAGGTTCCACTTTTGGACCCAAGCGGAAGAGAAAGTGGTGAGGATGACTCACGGGTGGTTGGTTTATTACAGTTGTGTCCGTGCCGGAAGTACTGCGGGTTCTCCAGCACGGGAATGCGGCTCATTCCGATCACCACGGCGTCGGGACCGGCGTCCAGTGTGCAGGGCGTGATGATTCCATGGTTGACGTGATGAAGTGGACTGGCGGAGTCTTCCTCCCCACTGATCACTGCTACAGGACCTGTGGACAGACAGCAGCACATTTAAAACTCATTTAAAAAGAAAGCTAAAGACCACGGCATACATATTTTCCCGTTATAATTCCATGCAATGTGGAGAAATGTCCATTCAAGAAATTAGCATCAGTTATAAGATAGAAACTACAATTTCCCTCACCAGCTTTTCTCTCTCTCTCTCTCTCTCTCTCTCTCTCTCTCTCTCGTGAAAATTAATAAGATGAGAAACATCAAAGCCTTCCCCTTTACACTTTCCTGTTTCATGGAAGATGGCACAAGGGGCTGAAACTTGAGACACTTTTCAAAATCCATTTCAAATCCAATATGCATTAAAAACATATACTGTATACAGTATGCATGAATGTATGTATATTAACATCAAATCAGGCAGTCAGATAAGAATAGATCTTAGGTAATTTTATGCATGTGTGTGTGTGTGTGTGTGTGTGTGTGTGTGTGTATATGTATATATATATATATATAATTCTGGCTTTACAAAAATATGGAGCTTTGTCCAGGTATCCCCTAATTTTCTAATAGATAGAACAATAGATGATAAGCTGCTTTAATCCTAAGTGAAATTTGGATCTGGTTCTTGTGAGCTGCTAGTTTTCATTTCAAAATGCACTCCAGTGACTGTTTATTCGACAGACTGATCTTTTCTATGGAACATCCTGAGATTGAGAATGACTTTAAATAGAACGTCCTCCCATCCTTCGCCGCATTCATTCTGTCGCCTTTACTGCACCAAAAGCCTTTTGGAACCATTTTAAATATTTCCATGCAATCTTTGGCCAAGAGACAGACTGATTCATGCAACCCCACGGCTTCTTGTCTATGTTTACTGCTTAGCACAACTGTAAATTGCAGCTTCTTCACAGGGGACAATATAACTATGATGAGACAAACCAATTACAGAAGCACAACTGGAGAGAAAAAAATCGCCCTCTGACTTTTTGCTGCCTGCTTTTCTTCATGAAAAATAGTCAAAATTAATAGAGATGAAAAGAAAAAAGAAGATACCGGCTATTAATAAGCGTTATAATGCAACGTTCAATTGCTTTTACAGTGTACATACTTTAAAATTTGTCAGGAAGCGTCAGGAACCTCTGAGGAAATTGCACGCCTGTCATTTCCTGCTTCCTTTACATTCTCCGTGACACTGCATGACTGCAGCCTGATGAGTAGAGGATAATCCAACTTTTCAAATGGGCTCTACAGCACTCTGACCTTGTCCCAGTGAAATGGCAGTTCTACAGCACTTGCCCTCACACTGGACACTGCCCTCGAGAAAACCACTTAACCCGGGCAACTCCTCCAGAAGTGAAGCGACGTGGCACTCAATGTTCTTCTCTGCTCTCATCACGGTGGCTTTTAAAATTGAGAACCCAGTTCACAGTGGATTCACCCTTAATTAAATGAGGGAAGCAAATAATACATATTGGTATTCATAGCAAATCAAGTCATAAATTAGTAGAAATTCCTACCTATCTAGTAGCTGCCATGTCTCACTGGCCTTGACCTTCATGGAATTGTGTCGGTTGTTCAAATCTTTCTTTTGGTTTGTTCTTCAAATTGAGGTGCACCTACTGTAAGTAAATTACAATATGTGGATGCTCTACACACCAGCATAGAAGTTTGTCACCTGAAATGTGTACACGATGTAAGTTATCAAGGCCAAATTCCACAACCCTCGCTCCAAAGTTCAGATAAGACTCATGAAGCTTAATAAACTCATAAATCAAGTTGGTATTTTCCAACGCTACATACTCATACCAATTTAACTATTTTTCTTTCCCCAGAAATAACCATATGATAAAAGAAAAGAAAAAAAAATTCACAGTCAATGTGCAGAGCAATAAAATTTATAATGACCAAGACCTATTGCCTATTGGGGGGGACGGGGGGACGGGGGGACGGGGGGACAGGGGTCGACCACCCCTTTAATTAAACAAGATGGACAAATGAAGCATCTTGGTGTTATTAATCATATTGTGCTTTAAAACAATACTCATGAACACTAACTTAGTTCACCAACCAAATACAAAGGAATAAATTATAGTCTTAGTATCCGTCGATGACAGTTGCAGACTTTTTAGAAATAGTTAAAAGGTTAAAGCTAAAAATAAGCTGATCATCTTTAATGTAACCAGTGATATTATTATTATTTTTGGTTGAAGCTTCTTTCTGTACGACAGGACTCTCTGCCTAACTTATTAATACAAAGAATTAACATTTTGTACGGTTGAGTATCTTACATCTTGTTTATGCTAGGTTGTACTTCTTTTCATCCTACGCTACCTGTTTAAAGTGGATTAGTATATCCACCAGATAAAATGTTCATAATGTCACTTTTACTCAACATTTTGATTTGAGCGGCTAACACTCTGAGTTTGTGTATGTTGCGTACACACCCTCACCTCGGACTACTGCGGATATGTTTGTTCTAACGATCAGTGTTTTATCTTATACTGTAGCTGCGGGTGCTCAGGGGATCAACAGAGGCAGCATGGTGGTGCCGGGGCTTGAACCACAGACCTTCTGAGCAGTAATCCAGAGTTTTAACTATTTTAACCACTACTGTCCCAAACTACTGCCACAGTTACTAATAATGATGCCAATGCATCACAAGGTGCATCATGTACCTTATGAAAAAGTAGTTTAAACCAGATGCCCTTTAAAATGTGCCTTCTGTAGAGTCAGGGCATTGGTGGCTCAGTGGTAGGTTTCTCACCTGCCATACAGAAGGCCTAGGCTCAATTTCCCATCAATGCCCAAACCACAGTCACTGGATGCAGTGCCAGTCCAAGCCCAAATAAAATGATAGGGTTGCGTCAGAATGGGCATAAGGCATAAAACCTGTGCGGATTGAATGGTCCGCTGTGGCGACACCTCAATGGGAGCTCAATTTAAAGTCAAGTAAATTGCTACTTAATATATATTGCTAGTCAAATTGAATCTGGTGACAGTGGAAATGGGAATCATGTAACATAATTATTACAAAAAATCCTGTCTCCACGATAAATAGTAACACAATTTCTGTGTGATATTAGCGTTGCTATTTTTTTGCACCGAAGTAGTCCGTGGAGAGGTTCGGCATTTCAAAGCACAGCAGATCAAAACCAACATGGAAAGTTATTATGCTTTTTTAAATGATTTTTATAAGAGACCTACAATTATAACTGGGGCTTAATTGCAATGATATAAGATGCACAGTCCTTGTTGGACTTAGCAATTGTTCTGGTGCTTAGAAAAAATATCATTCATGGGAAGAAAGAAAAATGTTGGTTTAGTCCAGTACTGTAAATTGTTTCCCTGCAGAGAGCGTTTCTTGGTATCGCAGTTGTAAATGCAGGTCAGGATCATTTTCTAACCCAAACCATATATCGTGGTTATACGGTATTTTACAGTATATTCTTCAGTTTACTGCTACACTAACCATTCCTCTGTTTCCGGTTAGATGGCTTGGGAGAACATCAATATTTATGATCCTTCATGAAGGAGGAAATTTATGTTTTCTCCATCAGTGCTATTGTTCATTTTGTTTATGAGGGTGTAAAATGCATCTGAAGCATAAGGGAGGGCAAGGATCACCTATCTGTTCATATAAAACCTAAATCTGGCAGGCATGCGTTTCAGCTGTTAATGGTTTGCCTCAGAAGCCTTGCGCAATAGCCTTAGGGGTGCTATGTAAATGAGATGAAGAATAAAACCAAAGGTGAAAATACAGTATATATATAAAACCTTTCACTGGAGGGGAAAGTTAAAGGAAATCAGAATGGATTTTTTTTTAAACTTTGCAATCTAATTTAAAATGAAACATAAAATGAGTTAACAACTGAAATGAACTGATATTACCAAGAGCTCTATCTATGCATATATTACACTTTTTTAATGTGGCATAATTAATAACCGGCTGCGTGTCATACGGTGGTAATGAGAAAGTGGTGAAAAGTGTAAGAGTGAAGACCAGCACAAATAAAAGGCGTCAGTTTTTACGAAAAAGGGTTAAATATACTGCATTCAAAAGTGCAGTTTTCATCTATTCAGCCTAAAAGATTCTGCAATCCATAGAGCCAAACTGTGCTGTGCATTTTTCTTTTCCCGAATAAAGAGTTCTAAAAATCCTTATCACTTCAAAGAAAAAAAACTTTATGTTAATATCTTGTCATAGAATAAGAAAATCTGAATACTTCAGCTTTGACGAAAAAACGTCCGATAGAATTTTATACTTGCGAGTTACAGGACATTTATACAATAGCTGTCCTGTAAGAATATCAAGCTGTTAGAAAGCACAAACTTTTTCCTTTGGCAGAAGGTGTGACTCAAGCCCTTCGTCTCTGCGGGCATTAAAGTGATGGGTGCTATATTCAGGTGTCATCAGTCACTCGGGCGGCCAGCAGAACAGAAAGGTGCTAGAAACCTGATAATATGGCATCGCTCTAGGCAGCTGGGTGGTGTATGCCGATTGAGCTCAGGGCATTAAACATTTACCTTTTATTACCAGCTCAGAGGGAAGGGGAGAGGAAAAAATGAGATAGTTGTGCTGGCCACTGTAAAGCCACAATCGATCACACCTCGGAAATGCCCTGAAACTCAGCTGCTCCAGCAGAGCGGAGCAAACTCCTTTCACCGAGTCTCACTCAAAGGCCACAATACCGAGTCCACAACAACAATACACACACAGGTTTAGGAGATTGCGTGCTTAAACTGTAGACGAATATGCTGCCGATGGAGCCATTTCTACAACTAGCAATGAGGAAATCATGCATCGGGATTTTACATTGCACATTCCAGAGGCAGAGCCAGGCTCATTCAATCAGAAAGCTCATTTTCACCGATATGATCATTGGAATGTGTATTTGATCTGTAGGCAGGAAAGATCGTCATTACAAATCAAGAATCATATCCTGTGAAATAATAAGAGAACCTTCTGACTTATTTTTTTAAAGCAGTGATGAGAGCAGGATGTATTTGAATAACCTAAATTGACTCTCTCTCKATTTCCTAGCTGTTTGTTATTACTTTCTACTTTCAGTAAATCAAATATTTATTCATCACATATAAGGGACTCACATGTTTATCCAACAGACTAATGTAAATTTTTGCAGGCATGATCTCCGAATTGGTATAATCCAATTGATTGGTGACGATTACACAGTGGGACTGCGTCATTTTTCAAAATGCAGGTCCATGATTTCATCGTGAGACAATGCAAGTGTTTGCGTTTTCATATTATTGGTAGTTTGTTCTTGCATCAGCTCTATTTATGAATTTGAAGAATGCGAAATGTAACAAAACCGTGTCCTCAGCAGTTTGGAACACTTAGTGCCAGGGGCTGTGACTTTGTTTCTCTGAAAATCCGGCAATTTTAAAACCTAGGAAAACCTATTTTGCAGGATTTATCTTTGTTTATTTAGCAGGCTGAGAGCTCAAGGCAGGTTCATTCTGCATGTAGCACTTCTTGCATGAAATAAGTCTGATTGCCATGCCATTGCCAATCAAAATGCTTTTGCCCGCCACTGTCATCTTTAAACTTGTCATGATCTTGGACGCAGCGCACATGTAAAAAGAGAAGGTGTTGTAATGCTCCATCTGAACCAGCAGGATGTTATGATATGCGCATCTCATGCTGTTATTTCCTCTGACTATAAATATCACGTATGCTATAGTATTCTGTTGCTATGCAGGCCAAGCCAGGAATTAGTTTTTTATGTTTTCTAACTATTTTAGCTTTTCACTCTAGATGGTATATATAGATATAGGCAAAGACTTCTTCTTGGTAATGAAACTAACAATGTAGCAAAATAACAAATGATATACATTTACAGTCCATATGCCAAAGGACTATATAAATAATTCATATAAGAATGATATTCAAATAAGAAAGTGAGTTTTAAAGCTATTTTATATATGATAAGTTATAATATTAAATAATTTATAGGATCATTTTATATCATTACAATTCTTGCCTACATATTAGCCCATTCAAATGCATAAAACTTAAGTAATAACACTATAAAGATGTGAATTTGGGCTCATACTTTTTTTTTGAGTAAGTGGAGTTAAAAGGTTTGTATCTTTACTCTAAAACGTGGTAAAATTTGTAATATAAAAACATTTTAAAGTATTTTTTTTCTGAGAGTGTACCTTTAGTACAGAATTATACATGGTATTATAGTCTACATAATATAATATAATATAATATAATATAATATAATATAATATAATATAATATAATATAATATAATATAATATAATATAATATAATATAATATAATACTAATTATTATTAAAACATCTTTCCAGATGTCAAATGGATTTTTAAAACATGTTCAATATAGCCAAAGCCAAATTCTGTGGTTTTCCTCCAGACATCAGACATTAAATCGAATATATAATAATAAAAAAGATATATATAGGGATCAGATTACTGTGAACCAGGACCAACCACCATGATCCATGCACCTCTTTTTTTATAAGTTGATTTGCAGTAGCTCAGGCCAGTCTGGCTAAACTATGGAATCAGCTTTATAGAATCAGAGTCAAGAAAGCACATAAATTATATGACTTTCTTCAATAGCTTTACTGAATTCTGGAGTCCTTTTGACCATTTTACTGAGTGTATAATTACATGTATAATATAATATAGATTATAATTATACTGTATAATATAACTGTTGGGAAWCTGGGAACGGTCCTGTGTAATTTCCAGGACTTCACCTCCAAAAAAAGCTTAGACTTATGGCCATTTTATTCTTAAAATTCAGACTGTGTACAGTAGTATTTCAATGGTAAATAAATCACATTGACCTTGTTTGGCAGCATTAAGTTAATCGAGATCCTCTCCAATATTTGAATCATGGGCAATCATGTGAATCATGTGTCTGTTAAAATAAAATGCATCAGACTGGAAGGCCTAAAGACGAGGGTGCAAATTTCATTGGAGAGATAAGGGAATTTAATTTTGATCATTTAATTGTACTAGCCTTAAACTGCACCATTAAATTTTATTTAAAAAATAAGGGAAAAGCAAGGCTTMATAAGACTAGTCATGTATGTACCTATTAACTCTCATGTTCACACTTCCATTTATTGGAACCTTCATTATTTTTTGTTAAGACTGATCACAAGTTTCTGTGAGAAATGTAATTATTCTATAATATAAGCTTCATTTAACATTTAAGCCTGAATTACACAGAATAAATATGGCATCCATACTGTACTTCTAAAATTTTATGATGCTTTTGCTACTAAATCCGAGTGCAGGATCCCACTAGTTAACCGGTAAGATGGCTTTTGAATGGGGTGCTATCATTTGTGTATAGATTATTTTAGTTATTATTTAGTTATTTATTGCTGTTTTACAGTATATGTGCATTCTACATACTATACAAGCTACATTTCAACAGACATAGACCTGCACACTGATTTAGACGACCCTGGCTGGTCCTACAGTATATTCAGAAGAATGTAATTGGTTTATTTCAATCCAGTTCTATTTGATTATCATTTCTAACAACACACAAGGACTTTTTTACAGAAAAGGATCTTTTGGTCTTTTTGAAACTTAGCTTAACCTATTTGATCTTACCAATGTATGCTGTCTAGCGTCATTGCTTCCTGTTTAATGTTTTGTGATGGTTTGGAAAGGGTTGTGGGTTCTGGCTGAAGCTCACTTTCCTATAAGTGGAGTGCTGTAATTAGCTCACCTTTGTGGTGTCACACCATTGCAAACAATCTTTTATAAAGAAGAAATGGGGTTCTTCATTACCTGAGTGCTCGTAACAAATGAAACAGCAAATGAATAAACCAAGTGCGTACTATTTGGCAAACCTGTATCACTAGCTGGAATTGGTAAATTGTTGCATGGTTCAGAAGAATTTCTCCACTGTGGAAGCAAATACTCCTTGAATTGGGCCTGTGTTCGGACCCCTGTAATTGATCCAAGTTTGAAAATGTCTTTAGACAAAGGTTATTTCACCCATAAGACATACTCTCAGCTTAAAACAGCCCAGCGCCCATTTATCTCAAAGCACTTATCACACCCAGCACTGCGCTACTTTCCCTCCGATCCTCCAGCACTGCTCGACTGGTCCCACTATCTCTCAGGGATCAAGGAAGACATGCATCTAGAYTCTTTTCTGTCCTGACTCCTAGGTCCTGGAATTAACTTCCTCTAGGTGTCTGTACAGCTGAATCACCGGCAATCTGGATAAAAAAAAACAAACTAAAAATCCCAACAATGTTTGATTGATGGTAGTTCAAGTTAGTTACCTAGTAACCCATTGTAAGTGTGACAAAGATCTATCCGATGATTGGAATTTCTAAGCATTTTTTGTAAGTCACTCTGGATAAAAGCATCTGCCAAATGTCCAATGTCATTTGATGTTCTCCCTCATCCTGTCATGTTCTACAACTTGAATATATTAGGTCATAAGAATAGCGGGATGAGTGAAACCGAATCGCTGCCTTTGTGTGACGAAATAAGATTGTAAGTCCACCGGACTCAAAGTAAAGTCACTTTATAAAACACACACCACACACAGCCAAATAAAATCTCCCAGTACCCACATGGCCAAATTCTGCTCGGAAAGGTCTAAAAATACAGCTGTCGCAGATCCAATCGGCGAGGTGAGCCAGTGTCATGCTGAATCTGGGTTAGGATAATGGGCTCAATCAGTCGTCAAGCCGAAAGCAAATGTAATTATTGTTTGAGTCTACTCGAGTAGCCGCGCAGGTGGCTGCAGGAACCATTGTCTCAGCACTTTCTTGCCTCTGAGGATGGAGCTGTAGTAAAAGATATGCAGCTAGAACATTGTGTGTCCTTTAACTGGGTTGCACTGAGACGTCTCAGGCGTGCACACACATACTCTCTCTATCTCACACACACACACACACACACACACACACACACACACACACACACACACACACACACACACACCCTTAAGTCCTCATATTTGCAAACTGTACAGAGGTGATAAGCAATTAGAACAAGGGACTTTGAAAGACTCGTTAAAGTTTGCTACAATCTGAATGATTCTGATATTTTAATTGTCATTTCCTCAACAGCAAACACCAAAGGTTTCCATTTGATTCAACAAAACAAAGTCAGATCTGGCTGTATTTCTTAAACTAAATAAATGCTGTTGAGTCTATTTATTTTTATTTATTTTTATTTATTTATTTATTATTTTTTAATCAAAAAAGCTTCATTAATTCCTTGATCGTGTAATGCTTTCTACATGCATGTACTGTATATTTGATGCAAAATGTCATGGTCTAGATGATGCATTTAATTCCTTGCATCTTGTTACGAGGGCATAATGAGGGGAGCTACTCTATCATTATACAGGATGTCCCAAAAGTTTCCATACACAAGGGAAATTACCATAATTAAGCAATTACATGGACATGTGACACGGACAACACAAGCTCATCATTAGTGGGAAAGACAAAAGGGAGAAATGGCAATCATGGAGAGTATACAGTATATATCTTTTCTTTTTATACATTTTTAAATGCACAAATTACATTGTGATAAAATGTGTTAATTTGCACAGATGTGCAGAGACGTTTGGGTCACCCTGAGTTACCTACGATTTCAAGGCAACATATTATTCAGCATTCTGTACAAGAGAGATATGGAAAGCGCCTTTCAAACAAAAATCAGTCGTCTTTCAAACACAACTTTGTAATAGACTGGAACCATCCAGGGGGAACATTTCAGATTGATCATAGCCTTAGAGATTTTACTGATACCTCACACAAGAAATCTTGGCAAATCATCAATCAGCTTCATGAATCCAGATGGCTCTGAAGGAAGATGGCTGAAGGCAACACTGCAGAAGGATGTGACAGTCTAAGTCCATTTCTAAGTACTGATTGTTTTACCACACAAAGGACTATTTTTGCCAAATGATACTCCTCAGGCAAGATCCTACCTATGCTTCACTAATTTAGAACTGTACAAACACTATTACTGGCTGAAAACAAAAAAGTATAGAGGATCCTTCTAGACTGCGGACAAAAAATAAGATCTTCCCAGCTCCCTTGGGGTATTTTGATCACTTACTGTGGGAACTATGTAGAACTACAACAGTTCGGAGGATACCGTAGGTTGGCGCCTTTTGGACCCTGTGCGGGTGGGCTGTGGTCCATTTGGTGTTCGGTTGCCTTTACGTCTTGGCGAGACTTTTTGGAAATTTGAGCTGCATTGGTTTTTCTGTGGGATGGGACCAGATGAGCTGGCCTTTGGTCCCTGGAGTCATTGTTGAGATAATTAATGGTAATTTGTTAATGTTAAAGTTACGGCTGATCGGTGTATGACATCACAATATTTTTAGATTTATAGTAAAATATTTTTATTTATAATCATTTTTTATTGCTCATATGCTTTGTGCCAGACTGGCATTCCCAGGATAGCTCTGTTTATCCAGTGCCCATACTTTTTTTAATGCATTTTATATGCATTGATGAACTATTAGCAATAGTAGTATTATAAACTCTGGACTAACGTTAGTAGAATTCAATTTTTCCTTTGGCAAGCTGTTTACATTAAGTCCTAATGTTCACTYTCCATGCTGTTTTTAAAAGTGCCCCAACCTACACAGTGTCACTCACTCATTCAATCCTGCATTCGCTCCAGTACGGTCTGTGAGTGAATTACATTTTCTGTATTTTCTGCTCCAAATCCACTAGATCCCATCTACGTAAGCATAAGTTGAATTGGTCGAGCTGGTAGACCATCCTGTTAGCTATTTTCCATTTTGAATTGTGTAATGATATTCCTGGGATGTTCTTTTCTTAAATCAATTGTGTTGCCATAGGGAAGCTGTCATGTAATAACAAACCGTAATTGTTCACCAGGGTACATGATTTAAATTCTTATAACCAGAGAGGTCTCATACTATACGTTACCTGTGGGTAATGTCCAGTACTACTGCACTCCACCCATCTTATACTGTAATGACTCAGAAAGCATCTCAAAGACTCAACTCATCTGACACTCATGAGTTTTATTGTGTATGACATTTTATTTTTGTATCTCCTTCATTATATTTGTCCTTACATTGTACAGTCTGCACTTACTGTACATTTTAGCTCTTGGCATCGAAATGGAGTTTCCTTTCTTAACTCATACAGCTGTCTGGTGCTATTTCTGAAAAGCAAGCATAGTCATGTAACTTCTGCATCAATACTGGGTGTTCTCATACTGTAGCTCTATATTTGGCTTGTGCTTACTTTATATGTAAACTGCTTTGTAAGTACAAGTGTGCCTGTTTAATAAAACTGTATGACAAGATGTAAAATATACTAAATAATAATAATGTAGGAAACAATAATCACATGAATGCTGACAAAACTTTAAGTTCTTAAATGCAAACTGGCTTATCCGAACGTCCTGCATGCACGCACATACACATATACACATACACACACACAAAAAAAAAGAAAAGAAAAAGAAAAAAGAAATCCTCACACCTTAGTCTATTTGTGATGATATAAATATTCAATGTGGAGGCTGTGGAACATTGCCCCAGGCTTATCTGCATTTGAGAGAAAGCAAACAGCTCTCGTTTGCTGTTTCAATAAAGCCCTGGCCAGCATCCTTTCCTGCATCTTATTTTGCATGAACACCTTCTAGCTTTCCCTTACAATCTTTTTTGCATTTTTTTTTTTGTGTGTGTGCGTGCTCTATTTTGCGATGCACAAATGAGACAAATAACTTCATTGCCTGAACTGCAGAGTTACTTAGCAATGTGGCTTCATTCCAAACTACTCATATTTCAAAATGAAAGATTTCATATCCACCGTCTCATAACAAGCAAGAAAGGTATGAAGATGCTTGAAAATACAAAAAAAAGCTTGTTCAATATCATGTTTTATTTCAGAGGGTTTTTTTTCCCCTTCCCTAATAAAAGTGAGGGTATTTAGGTGAGGAAAAAAATAAAATACTTTTTCATTTATTGCCTACCACTGATTAATGAGACTCTGGAAACTCTGTAACTGTAAAATAGTTGTTCACTAGCAACCGTCAGTTTCAGGAATTTCTTTTCATATTTTCCAAGTATGAGGTCAGAGGATGTCTCCACAGGAGATGTCTTTTTCTTCTCTCCAACACCAAGCAGAATCGACATGTTTTGGCTTGAGAATTGATCAGCTGTCTCACAAGTGGCTGCCTCAATTCTGAATGTCATAAATAGATTTGATGTATAAATCTAGAAGGGCTTTCTTTCTCCAATGATATGAATATCCTCAATTATTAGATTTGATTGAGTATTCAGTAGAAATGGATTTAATTAGGATTGTGTGACAGGAATATACACGAAAGTACCCAAAATTCTAAAGGGAATAGAAAAATCTATATGGTACTGTAAGAAACGTTATTTACAAATAATAATAATAAAAAGTTGCAGTTGCACAAGGATAAAAATACATATGTGGAAGACATGCAAAGGTTTTAAGCAGCATACAAATCCATTCTTAGAAATGAAAAAAAAAAAAAAACAAGAGAGAACAGAACGATATGACACCCACATACACCATTTTTTTTCCCTGCAACTTTATCAGTGGCATGGCTGTTGGTGCCAGATGAAATAGTCTGAAATATTTCAGTGAATCTCCAGGTATTTCAATCTCAAGGAGGAAATGAGTGGCGATTTGAAATGAAATAAGCGATTTTTCCCCTTCAATAATACGCCATTTAAATGTCGCTTGTATGTTCGTGCCATTTAGTTTTTATAGGTATGTGTATTAGGGTTGGTCAGCGGTGGCTCAGCGTCGCTGAGGCTCTGGTTTGTTGAGTGGATTGTTGGGGGTTTGAAACCAGTACCATTGTTGGACCCTTGGGCAAAGCCCTTAACCAGATGTCCATATTAGCATCATAAGGGGACGTAGGACCCATTGATGGAAACTTACACAAGGTTAGTGTAAAGTGGACAGTGAAATTCAGTTAAATTCAGTTCAATTTTATTTGTATAGCGGAGCAAGCCGAGGGCGACGACGGCAAGGAAAAACTCCCTGAGAAAGAAGTAGGAGGAAACCTTGAGAGGAACCGGATTCAACAGGGAACCCATCCTCATTTGGGTGATAACGGATAGCAGGGATTGTTTTGCAGTCATGCTGGAAGTTCAATATAGCAGATGATGTCTTTAAGTTAAAATGGAAAAGGGCAGACAGAGATCAGGATCCCTGGAAAGCTGACCCTTCAAACATGGCCTCCCCTCAATGATAGGGATGGCCTATTACATTTTCCCAAGCGGACAATACAGAATCTATATTTTATGCAGTTTCTATCATTTATTTTACACAAAAAGGTACAGAAAAGAGCGACAGCAAAACAAAAAAGGATCAGTCCTACAGATGGAAATGCCATGTTGATGAGAACGACCAGACTGAAAGGCTACGGCCCCTAAAATAAACACTCGTTACAACTGTGGTGAGCAGAAATGCATTACAGACCTCCTCCTGAGGCCTGACAGTGATGTAGTTTGCATGTCGCTGATTCATTTCAGGGTCTCTACATTTACAGACAATGCGTTCATCATTTGGGGATCGGAAGATAAATGTAAAAGATCTGGAAGCCACCGTGTCCTTTTTATATGGTCGTACTCTGGATGCGTTTAAAATTAAAAAATAGGATATATATGAAAAAATTGGCTTAGAGCTCTGAATAGCCACAAGCTCACAGCTCATTTCCCCCAAACCTCCATCACATACTCGGCTATTTCCTTCTCCTCTAAAAAGGGTACGGATTCCTTAAAAGATTCACGGGGAAGGAGAAGACGATAAGCAACCAACCATTTTTTATTAACCATCTTGATTATGGAAAGCGATCGCCTCGGCCGTTCGCATCTCATTTTTAGCTTTCTGTGTAATGTGCATTATAATTCAAACCCCCTCCATCCCCGAACATCAAATGAGGCACAAATGAAAGCACTTAGACATATAAAATTGCCAGAATTGTTCATGTATTCCCAGAGGAGGAGAGGGGCCAATCAAAAAGAGGTCGACTAACAATCAGTGCAATCCTTTTGTTTGATCCCTGAGGAAGAAAAGACAGGAGCTGTGAGCCCTCGTGCACACACGCTCGTCATGTCATGTGATGACATCTTTTCTGTGACATAAAAAGAAAAAAAGAAAGAAAAAAAAAAAGAAAAAGACGAAGAAGACTTCCACCCACTTCTGGGATTCAAACAATTAGAGCTATTTTCAGGAAGTGTTTTCGGTACAGTAGTGCTCAATAAACACTTCAGCGTTTGTGTTAAATAAGAGCACTGCTTCGCATCTGCCCCTGTGCCAATGTGTCATGTTCTTTCTGAGGAACACAGTTCGAGCTCAGAGCGTGGTAGGTTTATAATTTGTGTTTGCACACATACGGTATGGCCCACTTTTGCGGCAAACTAAACGTCAATACGATGTTAACAAAAAATGTCCATAACTAAAATAAGAGGAAAGTAAAAATAAAAAAAAAGACTGCTATTTGTTACCTTCTGCATATAATAGGTGATAAAGAAAGCCCGGAGAATTAATCTGAAGCATTCTTCTGCGGCCGTGTAAGCCATTTGACGTGTCCTATTTTCATGTCCCAGTTGGGGGACTGTTTTCATTCAATCTGAATTCCTTGACTGGCATCTCAATTGACCTCTGCTGTGTCACTTTCCCCTCCATATTAGCTTCTCAAATTAACTGGCATCAATTCTAGGTTGTTCGAGGTAGTTAACTACTTTTACTACAGGTGCTAATCATACCGTAGCTCTAAAAGGGAGCAGAAAAGAAGAAGTATGCACGTAGGGCTGAATTATAACTAATTAGACCTGAGACTTAAAATGAAAGGAGGAATTAATGAGCTATTTAATTACACTGCCCCTTTTAAAAAGCATCTCCCTGGTGCTCTGCAATTTAACAATACTGTCTTTTTAATGCAAAGAATCACTAAGGGCCTTCTTTGTGAGAAAAAAAGGGGGGGGGGACCAGATATTTTGGCACCAGTGAAGTGAAAGTGTGCTTTATGTACTGATATAAATCCCGATCCAGAATATGGGTGGTGTGTGTAAGTGTGGTCAATATTGGAACCATCAGTAATGATAACACTGGCTGATTGGTTAAAGATTGGTTACATATACTAGATCATGAATGCATACGCATGTGAAAATGCTTCTGGTACA
Source organism: Clarias batrachus (assembly GCA_003987875.1). Classification (NCBI taxonomy): domain Eukaryota; kingdom Metazoa; phylum Chordata; class Actinopteri; order Siluriformes; family Clariidae; genus Clarias; species Clarias batrachus. The sequence continues at coordinate 273,470 of QMIH01000304.1, forward strand.
ATGGCATTAGATTTTCCCCTAAACTTTTTGCATAAATTGTACATTTTGTAAAATATTTTGTAAATATTTGTGAATACTTTGGCATGAACTTTGCATTAAAGAACTTTATTGTTTTTAGTTTTTTTTTAATTATTTATCATAACTTGTAACATTTTCAAGAAATTATCCTAGTAAAATGTTTTGCATGGCATCAAATATTGCATTAAAAAACAAACAGTCTTTCTTACTTTCTTCTGCATAAAATACAGTAAATAATAATTACTGGATAAAACAGCATATTTAGACCCAGCACATGAAGTTCAACAATTTATAAAGGCAGCTGATGGGAAGCCTGTTCTCTACTGTATATACAGTTAGTGCACTGGTCTTTGCACAACCTATACCGCTCATCCTGTGCACAAGGTCGTGGTGGGCCTGGAGTCTATCCCAGGACACTTAGGGCACGAGGTTGGGTACACCCTGGATGAGGTGCCAGTTACACTTACACTATCAATCACATACACACTACTGGCAATTTGGGAACGCCAGTTAGCCTAGTCTGCATATCTTTGGACGTTGGACTGTGATGGGAAACCAGAGTTCATGGAGGAAACATCATGCGCACACCATGCAAACACCATGCACACACACCACCCAAGCCGGGAATCGAACCCGGACCCGGGAGGTGCAAGGTGACAGTGCTAACCACTAAGCCCTGAAGAAAATGTCTTTAGAAACCAAGCATTCAAATAAAAGTACTTTCAAATTAAGACAAATAATGTACTTTTAAGACATGGGAGGCATTATGGGAAACCTGTAAATCTGCAAAAATATATAATTATTATATACAAAGAAAAAAACATGACAGGGCCTGTAATTATAGAACAAATCCTCAACGACAGGGTGGTGTGGTGCAGCATGCTATGAAACAACTATCACCAACAAGTTGAATATTTTACATACAGTATATACTTTTTTTCAGTTACATTTAATGGATCTGCAAAGTTACTGTTGTGAAGTACATTAGAATATATAGTAGTTACAGTAACTACAAAGAGTTATTTGTTCAGTTTCTCTGTGGGAAAAAAAGCAAAAAAAAAAAAAAAGTAACTTTTTGGCAACTTTGCAACTGCGAGATGTGGAGCTGTATGATGAGCTGTATGATTTTGAAGATGAGAGAACGGAGATGCTTTACTTTGTTTTAAAAAAAAATTAAATACCGATACTTTAGTGGGCGGCACCTTCAGGCTCTGGGTGCATGAAATACTTGGTGGGTTTCTTCCGGGTACTCCGGTTTCCTCCTACCACTAACATTATTACCATTATATATAAATATAATGTATAATAAATATTTTATACTATACAACAAAAAATGTAAACAAAAGAACTCCATGCTACAAAAAAATAATAATAATAAACTAAAAAGAAATACAATGCCATGAATGACTAGTAAATAGAAGCTTGCCAAGACGCTAACAGGGCATGCTGAGATGTGATTCAAAAAAGAAAATGATGTAAAACGGACGTGTGAATGCACATCTCTGTTTTCCGTCGCCTGGGCTGGCGCTACGATAAACGAGGCTTGTAGTGGCCCCATTAAATCAAGTGGCCAGTCACTGCATGCCAGCCAGGAGTATGTGGGAGAGTCCTGATGTAGCATGGAAATAAAAAGAATTTCTCACTCCCTCTAGCACTCTTGCCAGCCACCGCCACATCTCCTGTGACAGCCGTGACAACACACCATGATGATCACAGAAATTGCCTATTATAGATGACAGTTCCACTACAGCCCCTCGTTTTTTAATGCAGTGTACAGGTGGCGTCAGCATGCTTTAGGAACCTCTGAGCTGGAGACATAAGCACCCACATGTGAGCTGATTATTAATTGTTTCTTCTCAGCATTGTTTACAGTTTTCGATTTTTTGGGGAAAAAAAAAAAAAAAAAAAAGAAATGTTGATATCTCTTGAGATTTTCCCGGCCCTTTAGATAGTTACCCGAGCAACAAACGCAGGAATAAAATCAAATGTGCCCGCATTGAAAATCTTACCCAGAGGGTGCGCGCAAATTAGCCATTACGCGAGCGTTCTATAACATTTGCCGCGATCTTAGCGAGGGGTAGAAGGGTTTTTTTTTTTTTTTTTTTGCATCATGTGAAAAGGGTGCGAAAAAACTAATTTCCTGACAAACTTGTTCTCGGCATCTGTCACAGAGGAGTAAATCTCCGAAGGGTGGTGTTGAGCTGTCTGCGTATCATCACGCCCATCATTATCAAAGCATGTGCGCATTACGCCGCTCTAAATCATGTTTAATGGTGTTGTGGCAGTGGAGATCGGGCCGTTTTGCGGTCATTAAATTGATTTACTGCGCTTCCTTTGAGCAGCCTGTAATGACCGCTCATCTCCACCGCACAACACACCTCAATCTCCATTTCATGCACGTTTAGGATGAAGAGGACGGCCTTGACACCCTCTCAGAGGCTGTTTTCCAGCATCCACTACTCTCGTGTAATAAGGTCAGCTGCAGCACATCCTTAGGAAGCTCGGCACCGGAGAATGAGGTATTGCTACGATACTGTGCATGTTAGTGGAAAAGAGAACATTTACTTTATATTGGCTTCACGAGGCTATAATGACTGTCTGCAGAGAATATAGCAATCCCATTTAGTGGGCAGGTCAAAGGCATTTATTAATGCTCACATTTCATTGAGCCCCACTGTAACCACAGAACTACAGGTGAGCCTGGGAGAACAATTAAATGCTCCATTGGTTGATTTGACTTGTGATCTGTAGCACAGAGACAAAGACACATCTGAGGCTGAAGGAGAAACGAAGCCTACATTCATCTGAATATTTAACAGGCTGGCTTTTTCAAAGCAGATTGAGGTTATCCATAGAAGCCTGAGGATTTTGTCATCAATTTAAAAAATCTATAGATTTCTTTTAAATGAGGGGCAATCCAGGTAATTATGATGGACAGTAAGAAGGTATTATTTACATCTGTAAAATATATATATATATAAAAATATAACATATATAAAGTGTTTCAGCGGCACAGTGGCTTAGTGATTAGCACTAGCACTGCTCCCTTGCACGTCTACAGAACAGGTTCGATTCCCACCTTGGTATGTGGTGTTTGTACTGTATGTTCCCCCCGTAGGTTTCCTCCGGATACTCCGGTTTGCTCCCACCGTGCAAAGACATGCAGATTAGGCTAATTGGCGTTCCCAAATTACACATAGTGTGGGAATGAGTGTGTGATTGTGTTTGTGTGTGTGTGTGTGTGTGTGTGTGTGTGTGTGTGTGTGCGTGTGTGCGCTACAATGAATTGGAACCCTGTCCAGAATGTACCCTGCCTCGTGCCCTCAGGCCCTGGAGTGTGTGAGTGTGTGTATGTGTGTGCGCGACCCTGAATACAGAATAAAGTGGTATAGACAATGAGTGTAAAGTGTTTCAAAGCAGCTTCCCACTATTCAAGCATACTGTATTATACTGTTTGTAATGTTATCAGAGAGAGTTAGTACCCTTCGTTGACGGGCAAAGCGTTTTTAAAAACAGTTAAAAGGTTAAGGCTAAAAATAAGCTGATCAGCTTTAATGTAATCAATAATTTTATTATTTCAGGTTGAAGCCCACGTACATGCCTGCCTGTATTCGTCTGAAAAATTGCTGGCTGCTGTGAGGTAATCTGGCACAGAACTGCTCATAATGTCTCTTCTACTCAACGTTTTGATTTTATTCATGGCACAGATTTAACTTCAGGTAAAATACCAAAGGACTAGCAAAGCTTCTTTAAATTCTGAAGAGCCAGTTTGGCATGATGCTGTGGCAAAMTCGGCTGAACAGACAGACAGACAGACGGACAGACAGAAAGACATATAGACATACTTTTTCCTGAGACTGGTTTCGGGTTCTCCAATGTATGAAACATAAAGATATTGCTGGAATATCGAGTTCTGGGTAATGCACAGACAAAACCTTTCTTTCATAAGTCTTTTCCTGACTTGTTTGAGCTGACAGTAAGAGTATGGTAAGTTTAATAACCACTCTTTACGACCATGGTGAGGTAAAACGTATCGCAGAATGCACAACATGCCAGAACCTGAGATGGATGGGCTGCAACAGTAGAAAACCACTCCTGAATCTGAGACTATAAGTCACAAAAGGTCACCAGAACTGGTAGTTGAAGACTAAAGAAATACATAGGAGGCGTAATGATAATATAATGCCATGTGGGATAAACGTAATGCCCGAATTGGCACTATTTGAGTGCAGGCAGAGTATTTTTTCTTGCACTCATGACAAGCTATTTCAGTCAAGTCTGAATACCTGACCAATGCCCTTCCGAACTGCTTTTATTGCCATTTTAGAGCACTTTTCTTATCGCACTAGAAATTCCAACAATGTGTTGTGACTGCAGAAAAGCAAAAAGGATCAAAATCAAGAAAGAAGAGGCTCTATCTAATATCCACCTGCAGCAAAGTGAGGCACTTATCTTTTCAAAATTGCAAAATGGAGAGGTACAACACCAGAGAGAAAGCTGTATTTATCCAGTGACGCTAATGTGTTAAATGCAGAACCGTTTCCTCCACCACTATGCAGCCAGTATATTTCTGCCTCTTTTTTTTCCCTCTGCCCATCTGTTGATGAAACTACATGTAACGTTAACCTCAAACGCAAGCATCTCTGTGAGTAGCTCGATATGTTCTGTGTGTACTATACCAGCAGCTGACGCTAAGCCGCTCTCTGGCAGGGAACACTCTGGTTAACTGGTGAGTGGAAAATAACCTGCGGCTTATTCGCAGGCCTATAGTGGAGAGTTGGCTGACCTTTTGTGACCGCAGAGATAGGATGATGAAAGGCTGTTGAGGACAGTGAAAACCTGCTGACTGTATTTGACTAAAGCATGGGACTTATCATTAAAGTTCAGCTACAGTACAGTACAGCTTTGCCCTAATGTAGTCGTGTTTGGAGTCTAAGGTTTGCTTCTTTAGTTTTACAGAACTATTGTTTAACTTAGCAAGCAAGTCTCAAATCAATACAGATGTTTATTCAAATGGGACGATTGAGCTATATTATAGATTTTTTTTTTTTTTAAATGTCATGTACCAACGGTAATGACAAGTAAAATGACAGCAGCGGGTTAAACTAAACCACTGTTCATCAGGGCACACATGGATGGAGAGGTACTCTGCTTAAATAAAAAGAAAGAAAGAAAACGCATAAAATGAACTGGTAACATCAATACGATGAAATAAATACTAGAAATGTAAACTCTTTAACTCAGTAGATACAGTACAATGCTATAATTGAAAATGCTACTGTATAAATTGATCTGTTGTATTTCAGGTTTTGGTTGGAACAAGAAAGCTGCATTTGAAGGAGCCTTCAAAATGTGACAGCCTTAGTCACAAGGCTATGATGTAATCAGTCTTAAAAAGCAGTAGCCTCTTAATGCTATGCTTTAAACCATGTATCCTATCGAACACAGAATGTTTTTAAAGAATGTGTCTATCGCAGTGTATATGCGATACTAAATAATGTACTGAAATGAATGCAAGTATATAGAACAGAATTTTATAATTCCTCATAATTTATTTAGAATATCTTTAAATGACAAAGATTAAATAACCAGACATACTATTATGTTAATCTGTTTCGGATAGGTTCTCTGAACTAAGTGTTACTGTAACTCAAAACATTTCAGATGGGCACGGTTATGTTTCATGCTCTACACCATTTTAGCCATTTATGACTGGGTTCTAGCGCTTCAAAGGATCGTCCAGCTATCCAATATAAGGAAATGCTGTGGGCCCAGGCAGGAAAAGTGAAGAGAACAGAGGTTTTGTATGCAACCCTTCCCATCCACACTCGTATTTACTCCTAGAGATGCACAACTTCTTGGTGGGACTTAAAATTCTGTATTAAGAGTTGAAGAAGTTGCTGAATAATCTTTGCTTCCATGAAAATACGCTGAATTTGAATTTGCCTTAGACAGCCATAGGAGTAGAGCGTCTCCTGGTTTCTATCAGCACAGTTTCGTGGGCTTCAAAGGAAATTTCCCTACAGGAATATATATGTAGCCTTTATCAAAGAAATGCCTTAAAGAATTCTAGGATATTTTTTGCCGTATTACCCACTAATCTGCTACCTCAGTGGGTAATGCTGTGGATTTTTGAGCTCCCAGAACTGCCAAGGTCATTGGGCAAGTCCCTTAATCCGTCACTCAGTTGTAGCCTTTATCAACTGTAAGTAGCTTCTTAAAAGTCCCAGCCAAATCAGAAAAAAAAGTGTCCATACTTGTTAGCTACATTAGACTTGTAGCTCCAGCCCAAAACTAAAAGGAGAAATGTCTGACAGTAGACATGTCCTGGCTGATCTTGGACACTTGTGCTTTATTTGCATGTGTTTCATTTCTGAAATGTTACTTTTAATATTTGGCCGCTGCATGTTTGAGCTAGCATGGGCAGTTCAGCAATGCAGTTTCAGCATCCCATTCACTTTACTGTCCCATTCCTGTAATGACACACTGCTCATCCTCAGAAATAAGTAGAAAAAAAAAAAAGAAAAAAAAGCATAGTTGTGAGAAGACAATGGTCTCATCAGGTCAGGAGAGACATCACTGGTGTCTCTTTCACTTTCTAAAATTAGCATAGAAGAGCAACATTTATCCAGTGCTGAAAATCCATCTCGCAGCTTCTAATGTGCTAGCCATGAGTCACTACTAGATAATTTCTGCTTCCACAGTTATTGTACAAAAAGCTCTGCTCCCTGTGACTGCAATATTACTCCAGGCTTGAGATATTATCAAGTCTCAGTTCTGCTAGCTATAAAGGAAACTCTCATGTCTTTTTATGACCACAACTTCAAAATCATGCAATGATCAAGCAATAAGATTGAATTAAAGGGAAAAACCAGGGCCAAAGGATTGGATTCTAATTCAATCAAAATGCCGGCCCACACCAGGCCTATAAGAAAGACGAAGCTGGAAGCACCTTATAGAAAAAATAATAGTATCCGACCCTGGTAATGGCGCAATGAAATATATTGATATCACTCCAGGAAAGCGGCCCATATGGGAGGAAATCAGTGGAATGTACTGAAGGGGTTGTGCATTAAGCTAATTAGCCTGTGTCCTGTCTGAATAAATTTTTTCTTATTACCCTATGTTCTTCCTAGACGAACATAATGTTCATTAGGTCTCCAGGATCATATTTTATTAGGCAAAATGAACAAAAACATATTTTAAATTGACATTTTTTCTATATGATAATAATACACATAAATGCAAAATGTGAAAAACAATGAGTACTGGTAATGATCAGGCCAGCAGAGAAAATAAATGAAAATCATTATACTAAACACTATGAAACATTATAAGTGTAGGAGGTTAGGTGTGTATTTGAATTAAGTCAATTACCTGCCATAATCATGCTCGTTCAATACTTTGTTTTAAACAAGTATTTTTTTATATATAATTTAAGTATTTTATATATATAATCCTCACGCTCATTAAATTTGACTTTAAAAAACAAATACAAATAAAATTTTTCTTTTTTTTAATCAAAAGCAACTAGCAGCATTTTACTGAGGCTTGTATAGTGGGCACTAGATGGGTGCATGAGCTACCTTTCTTACCCTGACGTGCCCATCGCACTGGAATAGGAGCATTTTGTGACGTGTGCATGTGGAAACGTTCTTACTGTAACTATTAATCATAGCTGTAATTCCTACTGTCATTTTTTTCTACAATGCAACTTCACCAAGTCTTTAAGCAATCCCTGATTATTCAGACTTCTTTCCTGACCATATTTTCTTCCAGAAAGTTGATGGTTCAGCACTTCCTGGTTTAAATTTATATAAGAATTTTACAGTAGCAATCTATTTTTTTTTACATGTATTTCTTTGCTCTATTCAAAACCTTATGAAATGGTTACTTTTTTGCCAGGTGGTGTGCACAATTTACGTAGTTAAGATGCTGGTTAAAACATTATAGCAATTCTGAGTGAGACATATTTGTCTAACAACATGCAGCACGATGTTGTAGGAAATGAACCAGCGACAGCGTGAGGTGATACAGCTCGATGCATAGTAGAGTTAGTATTACCAACACAAAGTTGATTCTTTTCCCAAAAAGCAAATCCGAAATCGTTTATTACTCTTATATCAAAGCAATTCTCTTCTAATAAAAAAAAAAAAAAAAAACTATTTATTATTAGCTTTACATTATGTCAAGTGGCTGCCATGCAAGTCTCTTTAAATGAGCTTGAGCTGAATTATAACCGGCACTGCTGTCAGAGCTGCTGTTATAGAAAATAAATTGACACCTTCCGCCCAGGATGTGAGAATTTAACAGCGTTATGCTGTAGTGTTTTGAACAAGAATATTTTGTATATTTCATCCCCAATACTCTATTAGTGTAATAGATCCTGAAAAAAAATAATGTTATATATTATACTTTCAGAAAGGTAATATGAAAATTTGTGTAAGAAATAGATGCTACAATGGAAAGAGGACATATTTCCTGTACTTAGCCTTGTAAGGAAAATCTCTGTGATTATATTGTTATTGACAAGCATGGACATCTTTTTTTTTTCTCTGTAGTCTTATGACTCATATACAAGCTGCTCTTATAATCAAGCCCACAGGCGCTCAGCACAAGAGAATGAAAGCAGCAGCACAATCATTAAAATGGCAGACGCTAAACAGCATCCATGTTTGAATGGCAGGTAAATCAATCGTATGTAAAGCTACATGCAACCCTGCCGTGATTTCATTGCGATCTGGGGGTCTCATCAGGGGGAAGAAAAAAAAAAAACACTGCCACACACCCTGTGTACACACTGTGATTATCTTTGGCACCTAGAAATAGGCTGTGATCAAACTCCAGTTGCCAAAAACAGGGCCCCAGAGCGCCTGAGACAGGCATAAATCGGCTTCATACAGCCCCGGGTAATGACTGCCTAAGACCTCCAGCTGATGTGAGGAGGAAAAACAGGACAAGTGGGTCTATTATTGTAGTGTGGGGATGCTGAAAAAGGCTCTATATTAACGTCACAGTCTGAACGCCGCCTCCTTCATAGCTCTTCAACCTTGTCGATCAGGATGAAGTGCAGTATAATGAGGCGTTCCACTTAAAACACAAAAAGGAGCTCATAGTCTGTAGAGTGAACAGGAATGCGTCACAACTTGCGAAACAATGGTATCTGATGGGTGCAGCAAAAAATTTTAAGGGGAAATGGCAGTCAAGCACATTCTGTGCAGTCGTTGTTGAAGGGAGAGAAAAAGACAAAGGATGGCTTTGGCTTTGCCACGATAAGCCAAGATTATTTTCATATTGTCCTGTTTGTTTTGAGCAATTAATATCATCGATGATGAGCAGATACTGTATATGTGCGACACTGAATGTCTCAGTCAAAGATTGTTGGAAATGCTGTCAGGCATCACAGCTCATACTGAGCTTTGGTTACTCGAGTTGGAAAAGACATTATGGCAGTGTGGGCGTGGTCGAGTGTCACCTGTAGATTGAGGGAGGCGGGCGAAACCAACAGGTAAATGTGACTGAAAAGCAACTTTCACATTCACGTCAAGTACAAGAGTATAAATTTATTCACATCTGTCACCTGAAAGAGTTATCCTGTCCCAGACATGTTGATAGGTACACAGGAAATGCTCTCTGTCTTCAGACTTGTTCCAAGGAGGTGCTTAACGTGATTTAGATTTAGATTATCTTTATACAATTCACACTTCTGAAGCTGTTATTTTTTTTATTCTATTTTGGTCTCAACCTTAGCCCCAACCATCCTCTACCCACTGTGCACTTATCTAGATATAAGCTTCAGCATCTGGAGAAGTTGTAATCTGATTGGCTGCCTCCCCATACTTCTGCTTATGTGCACACATGTTTGTGATGGGAAAAGTATCTGCAGCCCTTTGAGTTTTTCAGAACAAGATACAGTTTAAGCACTGGTGATTGAACAAGATGTGGTCGCCAATGGGTTTCATGAAGGGTTCTTGATTGGTTGATTGCAGTATATGCCAAAAGGCCTCCTGTCTGGAAATATAGGTGGTTCTTGGTCATGTTTAATGATGGCTAAACCTACTAACTGCATATAATCAGGTTCTCTTAAAAGCAAAAACTCTTTTAAGCCCTGTAAAAAAAAATCTGGTAAACTGAATGCACATTATGTACCAACTAGTCTATTAATTTATGTCATCTGCAATCTACAGTACATGTACCAATTTCCATCATATCTTCTATCATTATATCTCACGTAAATGAAAAACACTGTAATTTTTGTAGCTGTTTTGATAAACACAGGGTGTGAGCCAATAAAAGGAGACTATACAAGATCTAATGAGGAGAACTCTAAGCATAACACCAGATCCAAGGAAAGAAACAAAGAGCGACAGTAGAAAAAAAAAATCTCATTGAAAACTGAAATAGAGAGCTATGGCAGTGTACTACATTTTTTTGTAAAAAACGGTTTTAGACCATAATCAGCTAGCAAGCAAAATTGTTTCCCAGTCTCACTTGAAGGCAATTACTGTATGTGAACACTATTGACAGGTTGGTTTCGTTTTTTGATTATTTTATTTTTACAACATACTGTAAAAAGCTCAGACTAAACCGTAGTCAGATAAAATTAAAACTTCACTTATAAACAGAAGCGAGCCAGGTTTTCAATCCTGATCGAATATGCGAATCATTATTTTATACAAACTTACATATGAAATGTCAATAGGTCAAATTGCATCTGTTATGATTTGTACGACGTTATTATTATTGATCAGTCGAGTTCCTGCACATTACATTTCACACAATTGATTATCAGTAAAATGGTAAATGCTAGTTAGCCTACAATGAAAATGTACATCTTCTCTGACAGCTTTGTCATGTTTGTAACATTAATATATTCAGTAATGGATGGTTATGCATGTTGTGCATTATGATGTACATATGCGTAATGTACTCTGGCTGTATTAATAGTGAATGATGGTGGGGTTGATTTTCAGGAAACACAATTTCCTGGAAAAAAAAAGGTTAATTACGGACTCTGACTCCCACGGCTAATATACAGTACAGGTATGAAATATTACTTGATATTAACGTAAAAAAAATCCCAATAACATAAAATGATATCTGACTCTGATTAGCCAATGCATGTGGTTTAGCTGTTTAAAAAATGCCATCCAGGTCAGTGGTTTATTGTATTCAACGTTTCTTCAACTGAAGAGCTAATGAGCTAATGGAGGATCCACATTTGTGAATTCTGGTGCTCATTTACTGCATGAAAGACATGTTGACGCAAACCTACATTTCAGGTGTATCTTGCATGAGCTGGGTTATCTGAGTTATTTTATTTTTTTATTCTCTAGCTTATATAATATTGAGAAATAATGGTTTGATTATTTAACAGCAAGCTAATTAAAAGCACTCAAAATGGCATATAAGCAATTGAGAAATGTTTGATCATACAGATTGGCCGAAGTTATCCCTGATAACTGAGGAAACTGTTGGTGGAATGTGTGTGTATGATCACTTACAATATAATTGAACTTGACCATATGCTAGTTCAATAAGTTACAACATCTGTCATACATTTTCCTTGTCTGGTTCATTTGAGTGTTTCCCATCCTCCAACACAACTAATTCACCTCATAAGCCAAATAAAAGTCCTTACTGAGGTATAAAATATTAAAAAGTGCAGAACCGTGGATAAGGAGCAGGAGCAGGGTTGTCAACCTGTGATCCGAGACTTAATTTAAGATGAAATATTGTTGTAACAAACTTTTTAACAGCAGTATCTTCTCAACTTAAATACGAACTGGGTGAAAGAATCTCGGGTAAGTCAGATTTCTGAGGCTTTCAAACACTTTCTTTTGAGCCAGTCACAATACATGCTGTGGCAGCACGGTGGCTTAGTGGATAGCATTGTTGCTTTGCACCTCCAGGGTCCGGTTTCGATTCCCGCTTTGGGAAGTAGGCATGTCCTCCTGGTTTTGCCCTGCACAGTTTCCTCACACAGCTCAAATACATGCAGACTAAATTAATTGGCATTCCTGAATTTTTCAGTAGTGTATGTGTGGGTGTCCTGCAGTGGATTGGCACCCCTACATGTACCCAAGTACCCTAAGTCTATTGGGATAGGCTCCAGACCCCCCTGTGATCTTGTCTACATGATAAGCTGTATAGACGATGAGTGAGTAATTAAGAAATATATTCCATTCATTTCGAGTCATAACAAGGAGCTGATCTGGTTTAGTGCGAATGAAACCAACCAAGTTCCTCTTACCTTTCATTCCATACTTGTTGCGTCTGCCGTACTTGTTGATCAGCACAAACATCACAATGAGAAACACGCAGCCAAAAGCAGCCAATCCAACAGCTATAGACATCTACAGGAACAGAGGGAGCAGCGAAGCGGGTAATTAAGAACAGCATGGCATTAACGCGGAGCAGAATATAGAAAATGCTCGGGGTGTGAACAGGAAAGAATCATTTCCAGCATTGAGCTGTAAATAAATGTAACACTTAAATGTAACATGCGTCTCACCCCGAATGAGTCCTCGTCTGGCCTGTTTACATCGCTCCCAGGCGTGGGTTCGTCTAGAAAACAACAAGAGACTTTTAAATTGTGTCAGGAAACAATATGGAAGTCATACCTGGCACTGTTAAAACCATTAAATAACAAGGACATATGTCACGGTATTAAAAGATGAATCAGTTTACGCCATGTGAACTCACAGGTGCTGTTGAAAATAATGTGAGCACCTGATTTATTAAAGGGAAGGAAGTAATCACAAGCTGGAACCAGGTTCATTTTGGCTCGAGAGAAGTGCATTTTGTAGTCTGGCGAGTTCGGCACTCGAGATCAAAGGGTAATTCCAAGCTAATTAATTGCCCAATAATGGAATAGGCGCCATGGGTTAAAGTGATATCAATGCAGCTTTAACAGGAAGCACAGGTCTTCCTCCTCTGGGCTTAAACTATTTGTTCAGTTTTACTCTCCGTTATATATTTTGTGGTACACCAGTACACAAGCAGCTTTTAGTAATCAGGGATTAAACTGATTTCAGAAAGATAAGCATCCCGTGTATAGGTGGCTGCATTGCAGGACAGGGGTTGTGTCTCTATTTTACTATAACTTTTCTTTTTTGTTTCCTTTCGAACATTTGTGGCAGAGAAATAGGAAACATGTTTTAACAATTCTAAGACATTTATTCAGATAAGTTGACAGCAGGAAGAACTTCATTTGAAAAAGAATTGGTTTTAAAAGATAAAGACTATAGTAACACATCAGGGAGCACTCAATAGCTGGTTAATGACTCTCACGGAGTGTTTGAAACATCATTCTGATCGTTAAATAGATTTTAAAGAGCATCGCGAGAGTCAAACAAAGTTCACTTCCTGAATTGCTGACACACGTGATTCTGAAAATGTTCAATCCCAAAGAAACACTTACCATATTCAATAATTCCTTTTACAGCAGAGAAATAGAAAGAGACAAAAAGGACATGTTAAATGAGATACAGATAGAAACCTACATATGTATATGTATGGAGTGCTATAAGATACAGATTACATAGTATCTTGGTAACAACTAACCACTGCCATTGTCAAAAGTAGCATGTCTATATGTGAAAATGATTAGGAAAAAAAAACCTACCATCCTCCTCAGTAAATGGCGGTGCCTTCAGGAAATGCCCCAAGACCGTTTTGTTGACCGAGCCAAGCGAGTTGGTTGCCACTAGCGTGTAGTTCCCGTTATCGTGGTGCGTCGGGTTTTCAAAAGTCAGACAGCCTTCCAGGTAGTCCTGGTAAAGCTCCATCTCAGTGTGGATGTACGGAGCTTGGACCTCATGTCCTTTGTAAAGCCATTGAAGCGWGGGATGGGGGAAACCTCGCACGGTGAACTCGATGCAAGTATGGTGTCTGCGTTCAGGCTTCTCCAACTTTATAATCACTGGGGGAACTAATGGAGAGAGAGAGAGAGGAGGAGAACTAATAAGTAAACAAGATATTCCTTTAGACTGAACTGTATTCGATTTAAATGTATGTAGGTTCAAAATGTCCAGATAACTTATACACTGTATGACTGAATGGTGATACACCATTGAAGTGCTAAACATCCTTTTGGAAAATGTATTGAATATAGGACAGGAAATTGTTATTACATCATCAAAGAGAAGAACCAATCACATTAAAACATACAAGTTCATTTATTTTTGTTGATATAATAGAAACAAAAAGAGTATGCATGTAGGTTTGAGGCGTTTGCATATTCATATTATTTGGATTTCTCAAGCTGATTTTTTTTTTTCTCCTGCTAGTGCTGACCTACATCTGTCTGACTTTATTACTTTATTTCTTGTTTGTATTTCCCAACAACATCTATCATGCAACACTGCAATTTATGACATTATGTTCTTGTACATGTTCTTCCTTTATTATAATTATTAACTGATGCTAGGAAAAAAAAAAAACTGGCAAATTTTCTGAGCATCCTGAAATATGAGTTGCGTAATGCACCAACAAACTTCTTTCAAAAATATTTCTCCAACTTAAAATTAATGATGCATGCACAAATTACATTTAAAGCTTCAATTCCTCTATAAGAAGAAATGTGTATTGTGTATTTGTATTGTTGGCTCTTCAAGATGCCCTTAAAGTGCACTCGAGAACGCAAATTCTGTAATGCAAGGGAAGAGATGAGGCAAGTCCCAGAGGACACACAAATCATAGCCATTACTGGATAGTAAAAAAGCTATCAAACCTTGAAAGAGTACTAAAATCCACCTTGTATTAAACATTTCAACGTTTTATCAGTCTAGGAAAGAAAAGCTTTTTCAGCTGAATATGCGCCACTGAACAATGCTAAATTAGGGTCTCCCATGGAAAGTGGTTGTTAAATCTAAGAATGTAATCTCGCTGTCACAAAATATACATTAGTGCTCATTTTTTCAGATTAAGGCAGCGTGTGATCTGGCATTAAAATGAGAGTCCATCATAACTGCCAGTCGATTGCTCTCGCCTGCAACTGAATTGATTAGATTCTCTCTCTTTTTTTTTTTTTTCCTTGAGGCTTAAAATGATGGGCTGATGATTGATACATGCCTCCCTTTGTGTTGGGAGCTGCCCAACACCAACCAACTGACGCTCAGCTTAGGGAATTGAAATCAGCATGCTGCAGCATCCCTCACTCACTTTACACACCCTCTCGACTATATGGGGTGTTATTTACAGAAGCTCCCAAACATACAGAGCGAGAGATCCATTTACTTCCTTCAAATCTACAATAGCTGCAGTATCCTTTTATGGATTTTTTATAGCATGGCTCATCTAAGCTAAAAAGAAAATCTCTGGTTGTTGAGTAGCCATAAGTGAAGGCAGACTTGCAGTATAATGTTGAAGATGAACTAAAGTATCCCTTTGAAATAGATCAAATAAAAAAATTTTAAAAATCACGAGTACACCACAGATGTAGCTTTCCTGACCTACAATATTATCTGAAAAACATAATGAATGGGCAGTAAGGCAAAACAACAGAAATCTAAAAATCTTGATACATCATGCACGTTGTTCCATTTATGACGCGAGATTATGGAAAAGAGCGAAAAAATAAAATGAGCAACAATGTGGACTATTAGTGTACTCACAATTAATTCAGAATCATGTATTTTACTACTTTACAGGTTTATGTATGTAAAACTGTACAAGTAACACACAGGCAATTTGAGGTGTCGTCTCTACCCAGTATGTGCAAAATAGTACAGGTACAGAGTCTATATAAATAGATTCATTTAGCACCTTCATCGTGATTTACTGCTGCCTGACAGTCACTTTATGAAGACAAAACAGAAGATTCGGAAAAATCTCTTCTCTGTATCTCAAAATTATGAAATATTGTCGATTCCAAATGAGATATTTGTCACGTTTGCACCTACAGTACAATGCCAGCGTGCATGTCCAACATCTTGTGTAATGTTAACAGCTGTAACCTATAATAGAACTATAATTCCTTCTAGTGTGCTATTTAATATTACAAATACAGTTATTATTTTATTGCCTTGCTTTTCTATTTTTTGTGACCCTGACTTAGCAAGCTTGCACAACAAAAAAAAACAAAGGCACCATTTAAGAGTCAAATTATTGGATTGCATTACATAAAGGCAACATTTGCATTACTGGTAGTGGGTTAAACACTGTCCAACACATTCCTAAAACCTGCAAGGATAGTGCTGAACTGTTAACCTTGTAGAAGGAATATGGTCAAAGAAACTGTGAATGCCTGTGATCAGAGATCACTTACTGTACATACAGTACATTTTACGTTTAGGCATTTGGCAGACGCTCTTATCCAAAGCTTCGGCCAAATCTACGGTGAAGCAGCATCGTAAACAAGTGACAGTAGAAATCATCGGTGTGTTTAATAGTGAAAGAAAGAGCATCTCCAGAAGAAATGACGAGAAATCACAGGATACAGTATGGACTAAACACTTGTACAGTAAGTGAGGCTAATCAGAAAAAAAAAAATGCTCCAGTTTGCTAAGGAAAATGAAGGTTAGACTTTGGAGTTATGGACAAAAATTGTGTGTTCTGATCACTCCAGGTTGACCCTATTCCAGAGCGGAGATCAAGAAGCGATGTACCCATCATGCATAGTGCCCACTGTACAAGCCTGAGGAAGCAATCTTACTGTATGATCTGACATTACTTCGGCTGGTCAGGTCCAGACTCAGCAGTGTTGACCTGAATGTACTGAATGACCAGGTTCTCACAACAATGGAGCTTTTCTTCCCTGATGGCATGGCGACATTTCAGGACTCAAATTGTGACAGAATTGTGGGAGCTTGAGGAATCATTTTCACACCTGAATTGGCCACCACATGCAACCTACAAATGGTTGAATGAAATATTAGGCTGTGAAACTTTTTTATTTCACTTGCATTTTACTTTCTGGATCAATTTCAGACACCTCTGTTCAGCTCTAGACAGCTTCTCTGGTTGTCCCACAATGATGCAGGGAGTGCGAACATTTAAAGAAAGTTTGGAAAAACAGGATTCTTTACCCAGACCTCATGAACAGAACACATCCTTGTCAGCACTCTTATTGCATTCAAATTCTATTTTGAGCAGCTTCTCAACACCTTGTCACTTTAAATCCCATTGTACTTGACAGCACTTATGCAGACATCTGGCATGTTTCAGTATCTTTGAAAGTAAAACTCGGTATGTCCTTCGAGTATCATTAGCACCCAGGGTGTATTCTTAAACTCGAATAAGTTGTTCCTGGGAGAGATTCTAGATCCACTCAAGCCGTGGAACAGAATAAAGTGGTTGCTGAGGATGAATGAATGAATACTTGGAATCGCAGCATTTCATAGGCTACTTGTTTGCCCTATGAGAGGTTGGTTGCAAGTTTGAATCCCAGTAACATGCAAAGAAAGCATAGCTGACTTTTTGCCAGGAAAGATTTTTCTCTCTCCCCTGTCAATCAAAGATTATCATGAGATTATGGCAAGAGTGAGATTATCACTTGATAATGAGAGGGGCCTGTTAGCTCATGCATGCAGTATTTAGCATTAGTGCTTTACTCCTAGTATGTTTAGATGTCTTATGGATGCAGTGGTTGGCCAGGTGGCACAGAGTGAAATGCTCCTGAAGTTTAATCTCCATTTGAGTCTCGTTTTTTTTTTTTTTTTTTTCCAGCCTGCTTTGCTGACACATCCATACTACGCCATCAGTTATTGAAAAATGCAGTTCAATTCAAAGTAGGAATGACGCATAAGAAGAGAAGACAATACTCTGATTTCTGGCTTGAATGAAAAGGTTACAGCTCTTTTGTACATCATGTTTAGCACAGCAGAACACAGTAGACCAAAACAAAAAGAAAATTATCTGTCATTAAATGCCTATTAGTTTTCCCCACATCGTTCCTATTATACCATCGATGAGACCTTGAGAAACGATGCGTTGCTCAGCCCTAATAGTTTCGGTCTCGCTCTATTGATAAATAGACATAACTGCTTAAGATAAGTCCTAATTACAGACACATCAATACTTTTGGGAGTTTTAACTGCTGCATGTCATGTAATCCTACACTTCAGTCACTCATATCTACCATTGTCATTCCACAACCATTCCTTAACAAGGAAAGCAATAGCACTCAGCATTGTGTTGTCACAGCTAAACATGCCGAGCGCGCCTCCTTGGGTCGGAGCTGTCATTTCATTTTACCGTCAACGTCGTTCATCAGAGCGCCGATTAAACTAAATGGCTTCCTCTATGCAGCGGCTTAAATTCATGTGCTATTTATTAAACATAATGTCTCCTGAGCGGCACACTCTTCCTTTACTGCCCGAAATGGCTTAGGTGGTGAGAGATGCTGGCACTTATGGAAACTACTGCTAGACTGGACACTCAGTAGGGCTCAGCTCTCTAGCACAAAGCCATGCACACAGCATACAGTGTGTTACTGAAAGCCCACCACCTATAATGGAGCATTTCCCAAAATGGAACGTCTATTTCTGTAATTAAATTCCAACCGGTGCCTTTCTTTTCACCTTCCTTGCCTACTAAGTGTTTCTGATTACACTTACATAAAAGCTTCGGGGTGCTTTCTTGTTAATTGGCTTATCAGTTCATTTGCCATCTTGTCACCATTTTAAACTTTTTGCAATGGTGAGATTTTTTTCTATAGTGTGTGATAGCAGACTGAGAGCACAAGGTGGGGTACACCCTGGACAGGGTGCCAATCCATCGCAGGGCTTACACACACATTCCCACAATACAAGCAATTTGGGAACACCAATTAGCTTAATCTGCATGTGGGAGAGAACCGGAGTACCTGGAGGAAACCCACCAAGCACGGGGAGAACATGCAAACTCCATGCACACAGCGACGAGAATCGAACCCGGACCCTGGAGGACCAATTTCAAAATTTGACTCAAAGCACAGTCAAATTATTTCTAATGGTGGCACACAGCCTGGTCCAGTTCTTAGCCCAACAACATTTTATGGAGATGTACAGTACAAGTTCTCACCTTGTCTATGTGGTTTTCATCTGGCTTCTCAGGGTTTCTCACAAGCTAGTGTGTGAATTGGATAATCTGAATTATCCCTAGTGTGAATGTTGCCCTATGATGGACTGGTGTTACAGTCAGTATGTATTCAAAGTATTAATAGAATAGACTCTGGATGCACCACGACGTTGACTAAGATAACGTACACATAGTTATTAAACATGAATGGACCCCTATTTTTTTGAATGCCGTAACATTGTGCACAAGAATCTACATTGTTCGTACCGTACCATAAATTGTACATAAAAATCAAAAGACTGATGAATTTGCATAACATCTAACTTATATTGGAAAGTGCAGACTATTCCTCATTCCATTTCAATTAAAGGCACTCAATCAATGACCTTAGCCAACTATCAATTGTCGATTACTTACTAAAGTTTAAAAAAGGTCATTAATGCGATAAAACAACGATCAGACACTAAGTAGATAATGTAAGGATGATGTCATCAGTAGTGTTGAAAATCTCATCTAATCTTGATTTCTACAATATGGGGCGGTCTTGAAAACAATTTAGAATAATCTGGAAATCTTCTGTGGTTTTTATTTGCAAATTTGGTTTTAATCCAGGTGCGGACAAATGAAAAATGGGTATCAGTTGATGGTGAAGCTTTGAGGAATGCTAATTTCTTTGCATTCGCTCATTTCAAGCAATTTACAAGAGTGCCATTAAAAAGACGTAAGCAGAAAACATGTTTGGGGGGGAAGAAAAGCAAACGCTAGCCAACAAACTGTGGGCAAAGATATAAACAACCATTTTACAGGCAATTGCAACAAAATGAGTTGCAGATACATAGCTAATTATCATTTATTAACCATTTTGTCCCAGTCGGGATCGCACTAGAGCTGGTGCTTGTTCTCTAGATGGAACGCCAGTCCATAGCAGGGCACCACGTACATTATACATACAACCATCTGCCTGAATTATTATTAATATTATGATTATCTACTAGGATATGCATGTACATCATTAGCAGAGCGAGATTTAACTTTTACTGCATCCCAATAATGATAAAGCAAATAGGGATCGTTATTTAAATTGTTGATACTCCCCTCAAGCAACTATTGACTTTTTGCAGACACATGACTACTATGACATCAGTTACAACACTGGGCGTGCCAGGAAATACCATTAGGCTACTACAGTATGTATTTCCATTGCAAGTTATATTCGAGGTAAATTTCGGAGCCTGTTTTGCTAATTATGTTTACATGCAGTATGTTGTGGTGGACTTCGCACGTTTGATTTCTTATCATAGCATGATTACCTCAGATGAGGAACAAATATGTGATTCCTTCTTGATTTGGTGGCATTTGTTAGCGATAACGTTAGCGATTTCAGTGCTTCTGTCGAAAATGAGACAATACTAAGGGAATGCTGTGCAGGTAACTAACCGCTAACTAGCTGTTCTGGGTTCAGTCCAAAATAGTGTTAAATGGAAAGCTAGTGCACTACTTAGGGAAAGTAGAAACCCTTGTTCCACATAACAAGTAGTGCGCGTTTAAAGGGATCCCGCCTTGTGCACTGGAAGCTAATTAGCTTTAGCTTCGCAGCTCGTATTACCTGTGAAACACAACATGGGCGGTTCAGGGGCATTTCCGAATGACTTAGAAGCAATTATTAAGGAGACAAAGTGTTGTGTAAGATGACATAACATTATTAGATGTGTTTTCTTGCTGAAAGTGCTTCTGTTAGCAGTTCTGAGTGTGGGTTTTGGCACAGGCATCTGGTCCAGTAAGTAACGTCTTTTTTGCCATCTAGAAGTGGGCATGACTATAGGTCTATAAAATTGTTTCTTTCTAAAACTAATAAAAGTCTAACACTGCTCTAGGTTTGCTGCTCTCATACACCCTTTGTTGGTAGAAAAGTGGTAATAATATTTGCACCCAGTATAATTTCCCTGCACAAAGAGAACTGTATTTGTATTGAATCTACAATTCTGATCTGTTCAATTTTACCACTAAACACTAAGACCAATTTTCCTACTAATTTTCCTATAATTTTCTTGTCCCCGTTGAATTTCTCAAAAATCATCGAAAAAAAAAAGTCACCCGTATATTACAGCAGTTTTTTTCTGGCATGGACTCAGTAATGAACAGAACGTGACAGCAAGTGTGAATTGCACTGTTACGGTTTAAACTTTATCCTCGCACTTCTTTTCCTCCTTATCTTCTTCTCAGCCAGTTTTCAGTTATTTTCTAATCTGGTGTATTTACAGTAATCCCTGTTATCAGTCTGTAGTTAATTTTATCCCATACTTTCATCACAGTCATCACTGCACCAGTGCACCTACTGTACCGCTCCAAAGCTTGGATTGCAGTTACAGACTGTTTGCTAAATATTTTCCACCAGCTAAGCTCAGATGACTCAATGGTCTCCTAATKCACATAATTACACAGCTGCCTGTCACAACAACTGATTCCTGTGCATATCATATGCTTTCCCCAGCGGCCAACATCTTTAGTGATGTGTATTAAAAAAAAAAAAACAGTCTTGGGCATTAAACCACTTTGAATCCAAATTTGAGAAACATAACAGCATTTACTGTAAAAACACCATAATAAATAAAAGCAGGTATTGAAAATACACTATAACACCTGTCTAAGAAGAAGATTCGGAAAGTTAGCAAATTTAAGCATGTATCAAATACATTTTTTTGAGTTAAACATGATGGCGCCAATAAAATGATTCCTCTAAAGGCATTGAACTCAATTATACCAAAAGAGTGAGGGGCACTTACATTGCACAGCCAGCTGAAGAGACATGTTGGTCATGCCAACCACATTTGCAGAGATGCAGGAGAGGACAAAGCCGTTGTCGTCCCGGCTTACGTTGACGAGAGTGAGGTTGATGGAGTGAATGTTTGGCCAATAGACATTTGACTAAAAATGCAAGATACAGTAGGATATGGTTACTAATAGATGCATCTTCTGTATGAGCTCTATGAGCATGTACCACGTGAGCAGCCTTCACCTGGTGTGTATTGATAGAGTGAAGTCCTTTCACGGTCCAGTCCACATCAGGCACTGGAGAACCTGAACCGTTACAGCTGACTGTGATGTTGTCTCCTTCCATCACCGTCAGGTTACTGTGAGTTACGCTGATATCGGGGAGGTCTGCATTAAAAAGAAGACGAGATTAATCTTACTGTTAGGATTCTTGCGAGAATAATCTATAGCTGCTCAGGAGGAAGAGCGAGATTAGAGATAAGACGTATTCTCCACCGGATACAGCGGCGTACAGTTGTGCTGGATTTCATTTAAGATTGTGGCACCAATTGGAATAGAAACATATATATATATATATATATATTTTTATATCAGATTTTAGACTTTAAAGGTAAATCCTTTAAGGTACTTCCACAATTGCAGTATTTAGGTCTGTTTCAATCCTTGGTTTGAAAACCCTGTTTCCCTGACTCTGTGGTTCATTTACAGTACGCAGSTGAGAACCCAGCAGTCAAAGACCGGTTAAGAATCATGGTCTTTTTCTGCTTCCAAGAAAACTCCAGCAAAGGTCAGTCGCAATGACAAACTTCCTATGTATTTTGTACTGTACATACTGTAAGATTTACCAAACTGGAAAATGAGATCTAAACCAAAGGGCAGATCTGTAGCACTGCAGAAATGTAATGTGTTCTGGATATTTAGGTCACTGGCAAAAAAAAAAAAAAAAAAAAAAAAGGAATATAAAAGCTGAACACAATGCACAAAATGATGGAAACTAGCCATTTATGTAATTATCTCATTATTCCGTGTTCTCTGTGCGTGTGTTATTTTGCGATTTCTATGCACACTTGGCAAAGGATCAGTGACCGTGCTCAGCCTTGTACATCCGTTAAGCCATTTTTGCTTTGTTTAATTACGGTCAGTGTGGAAACAAACCAAACCAAATTTCAAGCAAAGTACAAACGCTTTAATTTAGATTTGGGGAAACAGATTGAAATCAAATGAGAAACTAGTGCGGAATATTCAGCATAAGCAGGATTTTAGACAGGACAATGTCATGTGGGTTTAAAATTTAAAGCAGTCGGTGGAGACATGCAGAAAGATTTTTGATATCTGAACTCAACAGCCCAACAAATTATGTACTCTGAAATGACTTCTTGCCCTTTATCTGCAGTTCCACATCACAGCAATGCAGTGATGTCAACCTCCTGTGTTACTGTGTTATATTGTACTGTATTGTATCTTATGCAGTGCAGTAGGGCAGCGGTACAGTAGCTCAGTGGTTAAGGCATACTGTAAGTCTACTGCTTGGAAGGTTCCAGGTTCAAACCAAGTTGGGCCCTTGATCACGTCCCTTAATCCTTAGCTGCTCACTTGTATAATGAGATCAAATTGATGTTGCTCTGGATAAGGGGGTCTGACAAATGCTGTTATTGTACTGTATCATACTTTAAAGGCCATCTTGGTTGGCACCTGTGCTTAAAGCTGCAAGAGGCTACACATTCTGTGGGACTGGTAGACTTTTAGCCATACCTCATATGTGAAATTAAACCAAACCTTTTTTTTTTTTTAATCCTCTCCTTCCCACACGATGTACAGAGTAACTCGTTTGTTTTTTTTATGTACAGTTTCCATTTGCCTTGTTATCAAAGCAACAACTGTAACAGCTCGCTGACCACCGGAGGTGCTCAAAAGAAGTTTATACCACACAGAGCGATGTTCATTGCACGGAGGCGGATCTTGTTGGCACCGGTCTTGCAGTAGAGCTGTTGGGTCTGTAAACGTGCCTCCCCTCTTTGCTGCCACAGCTGGATCCAGCGAATCTCACATCCACAGTTGAACACGATTCCCTCCAGTCGCCTGCACACATTAGATAGAAAACACGGTTACATAATGGTGATAATGTGTGTGTTACAGTACGTGTTCGCGTACCTACAGT
This sequence comes from Clarias batrachus, assembly GCA_003987875.1. Classification (NCBI taxonomy): domain Eukaryota; kingdom Metazoa; phylum Chordata; class Actinopteri; order Siluriformes; family Clariidae; genus Clarias; species Clarias batrachus. Next base: position 297,420 of record QMIH01000304.1, read on the forward strand.
AAGTAAGGAATAAAGCAACCTTTGGGGAGTGCTGTTATAGGAAAAAAAAAATCCAAATCAATTCAAATGGTCGTACACAATGTAACTGTTACCTCTCCATCAATAAATGCCACTTCACAGAAAAGTTGACCATAACTATAATGAATGGGTTTCTTTGTTAAATAACATCACATTAATTCAAACCGAAGGTCCACAATACTTGATGCGATTGAGTCATTAAAAAAAAGACTGCATTAATATAAAACCGAATTAATGCATTAATATAAAAAAAAATACTTTGTATTTCGAACTATTGTCAGAGCTGTGTTTTACATAAAAGTGAATTATGTTTGGTATTAAAAAAAAAAAAAAAACTCAACAAACCTTTAGAGAATCTGAAGTAGTTTGATTTTTTTATGCCCCAGCGCTAATAGAGGACAAAACCATTTCATCTTTGGCTTAGAGATCAGCAAAACAAATGTGAAAAGCAGGACAGAGAATCATTTGGAGATAAAATGAAAAAGGGTCTAGACACTAATTCAGTCCTCTACTATGATTATGATATTACATTGATAAGTCATCTGTAAACATAAATATTTTCTTTATTTTCCGAGTTTTATTCTCCAGCGAATATACTAGGTCACTTGATGATGTGCAATTTTCTATTCTCATAAATTGCGCTGTGTATAATAGTCTATTATATAACAAATGAGAGTAATTTCAGGTAAGTAAGTTAAACAAATAAACAAGCAGTTCACTAGTCGATATACATCGGCAATTCCTGACCTAGCAATGATTATCACCACAATAACAGGATTCAACATTGAAAGTCACAGAATGAATCAGAATGAAGAGATTCAACACACTGCACTGTATATCATTATACATGCGCTTTCATCTCAGCATGATGCCCTTCCAGTAATCTGTATGCTTGGGACTGAAAGCAGTACTTCACTGTATGTTTTCATTATTATCACCAAACATTTCGCATCCCTTTTCATGCAAACTGAATGAATCTGTAGTGTGATATTTGCTTGAATTAGCCCGTAGCTATAGTCTAAAGAACACGGGCTTTAAGGTAGATTTTCTTTTGTCTTATTTTGCAACCATTAGATTAACTACTTACAAACTGCATAGCATTCGCAGGTTTTTGCCCTTCAGGTTTGAGCCGGTAATGAGAAAATGAGGCTTAAATGGAAATAAAAACCGAGGTAAAATATAAAAAAAAGGATGACTGGACTAGTAAAAAAAAAAAAATTTAAAAAAAGGTAAAATTACAGTACAACATTATTGAACATTATTGCTTTATTGAAGTACAGGAGGATAATCATTTGTGTTCTAGAAATTCTTGGTTAGGCATGAGTTACAAAACAAAGCCGCAGATAAAATTTTTCAAAAGGACGAGCCGATAAACATTTTTCAGCATTTAAAGACCAGTGAAGTATCTAAGTGCAATAATGCTGTACGCACGCACAGTGCTGAATGAAAAACAAGGTCCTGTAAGGATAAACGCTTTTCAGCCCAAGGACCCAGGAACAGATAACCGCACTGAATGACATGTTGCACTGGGTAAGTCATATTTTTCCAGCGACCACCCTTGGCACTGTGCCTAAGTATAACAGGAGTAATACTGAGAAATGATTTTTCTGGCAGTGCTCCATGCTTCAAGCTGAAGGCGCAGACCAGGACAATGGCAATATGGTGATATATATGTATTCAGTACATCGTGCATATTATGTACACTCACTGACCACGACTGTACATCTGCACGGTCATGCAATCGTCCCAGGAGCTTATCCTGTGCCTGCAGCACAATGCATATAATCATGCAGATAGGGTTCAGATAACGTTCGCGTCGAACATCAGAATGAATCTTAATAACGTTGAAGGTGGTCTGGTTACTGATGCCAAATGGGCTAGCTTGAGTATTTTCATAAATGGTAGTTTTTTTAGTTTTTTTTTTAGAGTTTGCAAAGAATAGTACGGAAACTGATTGCATTCACAAAATAAAAAAAATAACAGGAATTATCTCATAATTATGACTTAATATCTCATAATTATGACATCCTGATCTCATAATTATGGATTACTAATTCATAATTATGAGATAGTAAGTCATAATTACTATCTCATAATTATGAGATCCTTATCTTAGTATCTTAGACTTACTATCTCTTAGTATCTCATAATTATGAGATAAGGGGGAGCAGTCTGTGGCAGGGGGACATTTTAGTGCCTGACATCAGAAACGAAAGTTACTGCATCATTTTGCTTGAAAGTGACTTAATATCTCATACTTATTACAGYCTGATCTCATATTTATAAGTTAGTAAGTCATAATAGTAAGTTGTAATTATGAGGTAATTCCTGTTTTTTTTTTTTCTTTTGTGAATGCAATGTGCTTCCGTAGAATAGTACATAAACCTAAAACAAAAAAAAAAATCCAGTCAGCTACTGAAAATGCCTTTTTGATGAGGGTCAGGGCAGAATGGCTGACAGGAAGGCATCTGTATGCTGACTCAAATGATAATTCTTTATAACTGTGCTGAAAGGCATCACGGATTGCATGTCACTTTAAACTTTGAAAAAGAATAGCAAAAAAAAAAAACATTTTTGTTCCACTTATCTCAGCCAAGAACCATAATCTAGGGTCCCTGTCACACTCTGACGAAGACCATAAAGTTCCCACTGTGTCTAAAAATATTGAAGAACACAGCAGGAATGGAAAAATGTGGGTTACTAATTCCTACCTATATCCCTGTCAGGTTCTCAGTGAATGATAGGAATCATTTCCTATCACACACACTTTTACACATTTCTCCAGGTCCAACGAGATCGAACCAGGTTATAACAATTTCCGATCAGATTGCACCACATGTGCCACATTTGCTTACTACGCCGCCATTGGTATATTGGTATCCAGCGGATTGGTATAAATACCGTGACATAGTGTAGCGTAGTGCTTTTCATCACTAAATTATGCCGTGAGGAATTGGATTCAGTATTTGTAATAAATTCTCTGAACATGGTGATAACCTGCTGAATGTGGCCACAAAGGTGATATACAGTACACTGGAACAACATAATATGAACCAAACGTGGCATGGACCTTGAACAAGCCTGAAGAGGTAGTTGAACTCCATTGCCATAGCAACAACACAGAGATGTCCCAATAACAACTCCAATCTTTCCCATCCACACCATGGTTGTAGTACGTCAATGAAGGCCCTAGAGGTGTTAGTTACTGTACACCGCTCACTGGTCAATGCCATCATTACTATGTTCTTATTAAGTTCTTCATGCATGTTGCTTCGACCGTGTCCTCACCAGGCTATTTTTGAACATGTCCAAATACTGTACAGCATGGAAATGCCATGTTCTACTGCGATCCTGCCAGGTTGCACATGTTCTTACTGCATTCACCCAATTTTTGCAGACTGAAGTAGTGGGAACATGGCTCAGTGTGACAGCGAGTAAGGCTAGAGTGGGCACAGGCTCAGCAAAACTGGACTGTTGAAGACGTAGAAAAAAATGTTACTTGGTCTTTGTCCTTTTCATCTCCGATCCATTTTTACACATTTTTCGTCAATAAAATATCCAGATAAAACTGTCACAAACACTAAACACATTTACTCCTCTTCTGTGTAACGTTTGGACTTGGTTATTGAACCCGCCTAGAGTGAGCTCAAGTATTCTGTTGGCAGTTTTAGGCAACAGGGCGCATCATCAAATCCTGCAGATGTGAACGCACGTATAGTGCCTAAGAGCTTAGAGCAGTGACAGGGCCTCTTCTGTCAGCAAAGATAAAGTGGACTGTGCCGGATTCAGGCGGTGCTAAGAGCGCAGGTGGGCACTTTATCAGCGATTCTCATGCTGAGCTTCACTGAAATAATTACAAACAAACTGCAACACCCACCTGGTAAATAAGCCTAATTCACTGTTACTGATGGCAGCTTCAGGTTGGGGAAGAAAAAAAAAAAAAAAACTTGCAGGATTTCACTGAGGGAGCAAAACCTAGTAGTCTGGCACATATTTTTACACAAATAACTTATTTTTAGACCTGATGAAATAATACAGCTCATTTTTTGAACGCCCATAAATCCATTCAAAGAACTAAGTTAAGTTAGCCTTTATTGGTCACACATACATGACTGCACAGTGAAATTCTTTATTCTTCGCATATCCCAGCTTCTTGTTAGTAGGCTGGGGTCAGAGCGCAGGGTCAGCCATTTTTACGGCGCCCCTGGGGCAGACAGGGTTAAGGGCCTTGCTCAAGGGCACAACAGCAGCAACCTGGCGGAGCTGGGAATCGAACCACCGATCTTCCGATTCGTAACTCAGAGCCTTAACACACTGAGCCACCACTGCCCCAGTGGTGGGCTAGTTTAAACTAGACCATTTAAAACTAAACTAATCTACAACTAAATAAATGTAAACTGTAATTAGCTTTGAGGACGAGGATGTCTGGGCAGTTTCTGAGGTTTAGCTGTCAGATTTAATATTGAAACCAGAACATTCTGATARTAGAGAATATACTGTATAGGATTTATACTGTAGACTGTGTGAAAAGCGTGGCATTCCAAGGCCTAGTTGGCAGCGATGATTAGTTCCTAGCTGACATCAGAGGACACATTATTTTCCTATATCATTATGTTTGGCTCTCATGGTACATTACACTTCCAGACTCTGAATTCTTGCTAAGTTCTTGTATGTTTAGAGCAAATCTGTCACACTATATGGATATGGCCAAATGTTTTTTTTTTTTTTTTCATCAGGTCATGGCACCTATATGTTAACAGGTGCACATTCTATTCTAGATTGTGTTCCTACTTTTTATAACCTCCACTCCTCTAGGAACGCTTTCCTCTACAGTTTGGATGATGATTGTGGTGATTTTTAAGTTTTTTTAACACCATTTGGCAGACGTCCTCATCCACAGTAACTAACATTTTATCTCATTAAACATATGATAGTCTAACAGTGACAGCTTGGTGGCACTGGGTNGCAGCGATGATTAGTTCCTAGCTGACATCAGAGGACACATTATTTTCCTATATCATTATGTTTGGCTCTCATGGTACATTACACTTCCAGACTCTGAATTCTTGCTAAGTTCTTGTATGTTTAGAGCAAATCTGTCACACTATATGGATATGGCCAAATTTTTTTTTTTTTTTTGACAGCAGGCCATCGCACCCATATGTTAACTGGTGAACATCCTATCCTAGATTTTGTTCCTTGTTTTGATAACCTCCACTCCTCTAGGAACGCTTTCCTCTACAGTTTGGATGATGATTGTGGTGATTTTTAAGTTTTTTTAACACCATTTGGCAGACGTCCTCATCCACAGTAACTAACATTTTATCTCATTAAACATATGATAGTCTAACAGTGACAGCTTGGTGGCACTGGGTTTGAACCTGGGATCGTCTGATCAGTCGTCCACTGCCTAAACAATTGACCCTGACTGCCTGAGCTATATTCATGTAGCCACAAGAACATTAATGAAGTCAGTTACTGATGCCTGGGTTCAATTAGTGTAAAGGTGCAGTTCATCCTAAAGGTGTAAATTGCTGTCAAGGCCAGGACTCGGTGCAGACCAATCAAGTTCTTCAAAATCAACCTTGGTAAGCCAAACTACTGTATACTGTATATCTTTATGGGCCTTGAGTAATTGTCATGCTGGAAAAAGGTTTAGAGCCTTTTTTTTTTTTGGAGTTTTTTATTAATTTGTCATCAAATGTGATTTTTACTTCTGATAAAGGGAATTCCAAAAGAACTTTGAGAATATGAGTTCCAACCACATATGAGTGTGATGGTTAAGTGTTCACCTACTTTTGTCTATGTAGTGTAGATTTAAATTCATGTAAGAGCATATACATTTGAGTAGTTATGAGGGCAAATGACAATTTGCAAAATGCAAACTACTTGTACCATTGCTAGCCAATTCAGCCTGATTGTTGCGATAATGTTAGCCAATGTGTGCTCTTTTAGCTGGGCATACAAAACACATGTGGCACTATTAATATTTGCTCTTGCAGTAATCAACGAGAAGAAGATATAGAGAAATTTAAGGATAGAGAAAGAAAAAGAAATAACTGTACACTAATGTTTTTCACTCTATAAAAATTAAACAGTTTATCTTGAGTCAGAGTGGTTTATGTAGGAAGTTTATGGAAGCAGTCCCGGGTGAGAGCTGCCTCAAGTTAAAAAAAGCTTGTTTATTGTTTTACTGTATGCTAATCAAGGTAAGACACTATCACTCCCACACATAAACGTAATTGATCCTTGATCATAACCAACTTTGAAAGAAATTAGCTGTGATTTAATGATATATTTATAGAATATGAATGCAATATTATTATTATTATTATTATTATTATTATTATTATTATAGATTTTTTAACATAGTTATTCCAAATAAGCAAATATACCATAATGGATCATTAGAAACTAGGAATTAGTGTAGTACACATTTAACATTGCAGTATGCTAAGGAAGGGTCATGTTCCTGCAACATGGACCTCTCCAAAATTTCGATTTTTCTTACGGCCCTGAATACAAAGGCGATTGTTGAGACTGGCTGGCATGAGACTCGTTAAGCCACCAGGAACCGCACTGTCCCAGTAATTCAGGCATGGCACGGTGACAGCACCTCCCTCAATGATCAACGAACGAACTGCATGCTTTATTTAACCACAGAGTGCACAAATATTCATGACAAACAAGAAAATGAGGTCAGGCTCCCAGCAGACAAAACCAATACATTTCTCTGCCACGTCTTAATTAAGTAGCTCTAATGCTTCGCTTGCTTACAGCTGTGTGATGAAGCTCCGAGATCTGACACAAATACACATTTATATGGGTGAGCTATCGTGCTGATGGTGCTTGTACAACCAGCAAATTACCTGTGTTGTAATGATGCATAGTAAATTGTCCGTAATCAGCGAGCAGTCAAGCTAGAAATTTGAAGATGACCACTGCAATATGACTAAGGAAAAGCCTATGAAATTAAAAACGGCCTGGAGCCGTGTCCGTGTCTGCAGAACGGCTGCGTGATAAATCGCAGACAACCGAGACCGCGATTCGGCCCTTGCCGTTAGTTAATGCAGGACTTTCATTTGGACATATGGACACTTCCGTACAATCACGCGTCCCTAATCGGAAAAGGCGCCGTATTTTTCCAAAAGCCGAGCAATCGCCGTGATTAATGGCAGACGCGCTGCTGAGCATCCTGACCTCTGAGATCTGTTTTGAATGTTCCGCAAAAGTTATGACACATCGCAGGTTCACACATCCTGACCAAATCACAGGATCTTCCAAGGACTACAGTACATACTGACTGTGAAGTCAAACGTGCTAATCGCTGCAAATTCCGCCAACTGTTTTACTAATCATAATTGTCTAAGGATATTAGAAAAGTGTAGGAGAAAAAGGTTTGACTCTGTACGATGGAAACCAGAGAAGCTGATTTATATTTAAAAAATAAAAATAAAAAAAACAGCAATTAAAAAAACCCCACACAAATCAGTGCCTTACTTACAGTTCGACCAGCTGAAGGTTCTTGAACAGCTGCCAGGAGAGTGTAGTAAGTGGGTTCTTGGATAGATTTCTGTAAGGCAAGACAAAAATATTAATTAAAGCAAGTTCATGTAGAACTATTTCATTATTTATGACAATGGGGTGACGAGATAAGGGCCAGCATTAAGTGGAATTACTGTTGTAAGTGTTTTAGTCCTCAGAAATCTTTGCAATGTTTCCCAGTTTTGCTTCCTAATTCTATCAAACAGTACAGTATATCATACATCAGCTTCCAGACAGGTTATAAAGGCTTTCGTACAGTATGTGCAGTGTGAAGCCAGCCAACCACATCTTTACTAACTGCTGTAGCATCACAGAGCAGAAGAATATGCGTTTACGCTCTTCTGCCTACATGAGCTCACACGATTGGCTAATTTCTCTATGATTGACAGTGGAGACGAAATGTGTCTTCCCACCCAGAGAGCATGTCAAATTCTGTTCCCTTGGTATCCAGTCATGGATGCGATAGACCGCTTTTATCTGTTGTGTCGTTCTAGAGCTCCACCATGCATATTCTTTATATGTTGAGAGACATCAAACATTCTTGCACCTTTAAAAAATACATTTATATTTGTGTGTGTGTATGTGTGTGTTTGTGTGTGTGTAGGTAAAATTATTATTATTACATTTTTTTTTCCCACTCCAAATTTAATGTGCAACAGCCTTAGTCCAAGTGCTCCTAAAAGAGTTAACAAAAGCCAGGCAGGCTTTATGCAACAGGAAGTCAGGGAGAGGCTCCATCGCTGCCAAGAAGAGCTGAGAGAAAAGGAACACAGCTGCGAGGGACGAAGCCGCTCCGCCAACTCAATAAGGCGAACTCGAGCGCTTCGCAGTCGGAAAATTCAAGAGGCAATCAAAGGCTAGGGGTTATAAAAGCCAAAAAGCTGGCTGGGGACTCATAAATGGCTTCTAACCAACGACACTGGGGTCATGCTTTGTGTAAAGGGACATTAGCAAATGAATGTTCATGATACAGAGTGAAAGCTTCTCTTTGCAATGAAAAATTGAAGTTATTTACCTTGTTACCTATGCCTGGTGGCCCATGGGGTATTGTATAAAATGCTGTGAATATACTTTTCAGTGCCTGCTTTTTACACATGCTTGTTACCTTTAGTCTTCATTCAACTGTCCAAATATTTATGGACTATACAAAAGAATCCAAAGTTCAGTAAATGGATATTCTGTGCTTAAACCTCAAATAGTACTGTAAACAATTATAGGAATAAGGAAAATATATATTGTATTATATAACAAATACAGTACAAGGCCCATGATGGCTTAGTGGTTAGCACGGTCGCCTCGCACCTCCACGGTCAAGGTTCGATTCTCGCCTCAGGTCTCGGTGCATGGAGTTAGGCTAACTGGTGTTCCCAAATTGTCCGTAGTGTGGGAATGACAATCGGGCATCATTTTGGCAACAAGAAACAAAGGATATATCTCCAGGGAGGGGAGTATTCATCACCCAATACCCCCCCCCCCAAAAAAAAAAAAAAAAAACACCACAAATATAAGATTGCTTTAAGGGTAGCTAGGCGACATAGTGGTTAGCACTGTGCCCGAGGGTTCGAGTCTCGTCTTGGGTTCGTGTGGGAACTTTGCATGTTCTATCTGTGCTTGGTGGGTTTCATCTATAGTATTCAGGTTTCTTCCCACAGTCCAAAGACATGCACATTAGGCTAACTGGCATTTTAAAATTGCAAGTAGTGTGGGACGGAGTGCGTGCTTGTGTGCCCTGCGATCCAAGGTGTACCCTTCCTAGTGCTCAGTGTTTAAATATTATTTTATTTCTTTTGATTTAAATAGGGTAGTTATAGGGATTGTGAGCAGTACATCAAGAGAAGGGATGCATTTTCTTCCCATGGATACAACAACACACACTAAGAATGGTCATTCACTGCTGATAGAAACCCAGAGGCAGTCTTTTGGGTTACACATGTGTAAATGTTAGTTCATCATATCAGAATCGATTCTATGTAGTACCAAGGAGGTTGAGGAAGGAAGAGGCGGTAAGGCCGCCTTTAGAGAGCCTATTTTGACTATATGACCGGCTCATTTTCAGGGTCGTTGGGAACTCTTATGAGTTTTATAACAACCACGGCTCGCTGCTGAGACCCGTCACCATAGCAACAAGCTCAGCCGATGCAAGCTGATGCAGTGGGAGGAGTTTGCTTGGCTCTGCACTGGTCTCTGGTGTCATCACCCCCTACACACACACACACATACACATGCGCACACACATTTCTCACTCCTCAGGAAGTCTAGGTTGTACCTTTTTTGTATTCTGACGCTTGTTATTGACTCAAGAATTTCTGAAGGGGGTTATCAAACCATGTTACATAAATCCCAACATGGCATTGATTTTTCTCTGTTCTAGAGCCTGCAGAAGGGAAATGTTCAAGCTGGGTTTATGGACAATGTATTAACAAGTAGTCAGTCGTTATAGCTGGATTATTCTGAGGTTAGGATGACATCTCTTATTTTAAAGTTATACACATGTATCCATCCTAGCTTTAAATATCTAAATATGTGGGAACAACACAATATAAAACCGAGCCGCTTCTAACGGCAGCGCTGTCAAGAAGTCAGTTTTCCTTTCTTTTCTGTCAACTCATCACACCCACATCGTGAACAGGTAGCCTTTTATTTTTGTAGGTTCACTGAATCAGCGCCTTTCAGAGATCAAGGCCAGTCCGTCAGAGCAAAGCTGGTGACTAAGCAGCGGGAATCATCCGCAGTGAATTCCTGAGCCTCGAGCCAGCAGCGCAGCCGAGTGAAGGAAACATCACAACTGTAATCAGACAATCGCCTGGTGACATAAATATTTTATTACAGGGCCGAGAGAAGAAACACGGTCGCAACAGATGTGAAGCCCATGGTATTTACAGAATTTCCCCTCCGAGTGTCCCGCTGAGAATTAACATTGTGAAAAAAATCTTCAGCCTTGTCTCATTTTTGCTTTATTTGCCCAAACCACCTACATATTTAAAGAGATGCTCTTTAAAAAGGTCACTTCTCACCAAAGTGAAGAAAAATGTTAGAGAGAAAAGGAATAATTTGTTGACTGAAAGTTAATAAATTAGTGGGGGGAAATTAGTTTGGCCTCTGATGGGAAGAACCGCTGCGAATTTAAGGAACCTGGTGAATATTGAAATTGAAAAACTAACAGTGTGGGAGACAGAAAAGAGCATAATCAGGTCAGGTCAGATCAGGTCTCGGAGCCTAAAATGCTACCCTCGTGTTTTTCTCGGTCTTTGATTTGTAATTAAGGCATATTTAGGCAATGAGGGATCCAAAAGAATCGGCCTTATTACACAGCAGCCCACGTCACGAGTCGTAGTAGATTCATCATTCTGCGCTGAGAACCAATTTACAGAAAAGAAATATTAGTAATAATTGTAGAGAGGCCATTTTAGTCAATTTTGTATAACAGATTCAGCGCATGGTAATTTGTAACAGCTACTGGAACACTCAAGACAACAGCTTTAATGTGGAGCTTGAGTAGGCACAAAAATATGCTTCATTTTTGTAATCATTGCCTCATTATGGACCAGTGGTGTTGAGCAGAACAGAGGGAGTCATTAATTCCCATGTGCTATAGGAGAACTATAGGAAGTCGGAGTACATTTCTTTCTGTACAGCAGCTGTTTGCTTTCCTGACTCGATATACCTGACTCACTTTGGTATTACTCTTTACTCACAGCTAAATGTGCCAGCCAGGGATATTTGTTGATTCAGTGCTAATTATGGGAATCAAGTGGCATAACAGAAGTGCATTATTGGATATTTCTGGGTAAGTGGGTGCGTGGGTGGATGGATAAATGAACGAATGTATGTATGGATGGATGGATGGATGGATGGAGAGAATATCCAATAAATGCCGAACAATTCAACGATTCTAATGCTTTATTTCGGCTTGAAATGTTCAGCGATCACGACAGCTGTTGTGAATAAATTCCCTTGGATTCCCTTTTAGGAAGACTGAATTGAACAAACAGCCTATACCCAGACTCACTCGTGCTTCAGTTGATAATCATGTCTGCATATCTTCGATTTGAACCTATAAGCTGCTGCTCTAATCATATCGCCTGCCATCTGTTCATCACAATCACAAGAACCTTATTTACAATAGGCTCATCCTGAACATCCTTTCAGTACAATTAATGCCGCTGACCTTTTTCCCTCTTCCGCAGCTCTATACTTTGATGTATCATAATTATACGATCCAGCGTCGGCCTGCAGAGAAAAGTGCGAAAAGAATCCTGAAAAAGCCCAGACAACTCAASATTTTCGAAAATTCACATATGACCCATAGCATGGGCTCGGTGCTGAAACTCTAGTTAAAATGGTTGCCTCTCTGCTGACCCGTGTCTAAAAACATGTTAGGTGCTGGCCTTTAGTGTGATTCGACTTGAATTCGCGAAATGTTTCACTGAGTGTAGTGAGCCAGTGTAGAGACCAACAAATATGCTGAAGGTGATCGCAAAGACAAGAAAGATGGGAGGCTGAGAACGTGTTCTGTGCAGAACCAGAGTGAGGGCTCAAATGTGACCCTGTCTGTAAAAAACCCAGCTAAAGTTTAAAGTTTTTGTTTGCGATTCAATGTTTACTGCATAACATCATATCTCGAACTTTTTAGAATTGTCTTTCTGAACATTCAATGTTTTTCACTATTTTAAAATAGTTTCAACTTTAAATATTTTAATAAGCGTTAACATTTGAATAAATGAAATATGTTTTCAAAAGCATGACATGGATCAAAATAACCCCTGGTGTGAGAGTTTGTTTCAACTCAATGTTCCTCTCATGTCATCTTATGGACTTTTTCCTTGCCAAACTCACCTAACAACCCTGAACAGTCTACAAACCCAATGATCCTTACATTGCCCAAGTCTAGCTTTAGTACAGTTGTACAGTCTGACAGCTGCCAGCAGGAATGACTTCCTCTTGTACTCCTTCCTATCATCTTGACTAAAAGGTACTCCACAAGCTGACAAGTATGCCCTGGAGGAGCTGGAGATATTATCTGTAATAGTTATCAATCTGGACACCATTTTCAACTCTACCACTTCCGAAAACTTGCTTTATTGATGAGTTTATCTCGACTGTTAGCCTCTGTCATTTTTATTGCGCTGCCCTGACAGACCAGCACATAGGAAATAACAGTCCTGGTCCCCATAAGTCAAGAGACTGTAAGTTTAAATCATGACAATGCCACAGATGCCTTGTTTGGGGTCTAAGAAAGCAGAACAGCTCTGATGGTATACCATAGGTTTACAGTTGGAGAGGGTTCACAGAAAGTAAACATGAATGTTGACCAAGCTGTTGACTATGTGCCAGTATCGAAATCGAGTAATGTTTAAGTCATGTCAGTTAAGTCTTTATTTGTCACATACTGTATACATTACAGCACAGTGAAATTCCTTCTTCGCATATCCACAGTGGTCAGAGCGCAGGGTCAGCCATGATACAGCGAGCCTGGAGCAGATAGGGTTAAGGGCCTTGCTCAAGGGCCCAACAGTGGCAACCTGGTGGTGCTGGGGATCAAACCGCAGATCTTTTGATCAGTAACTCGGTGCCTTAACACGCTGAGCCACCACTGCTTTAAGTAGTGCCCAAACTGGACTTTTACTTATGTATGGCGAGAAATGGCTAGCTAAATCATTGGATTAATTGCCAGATACTTACTTTATCCCAGAAAAGAAATTTGCAGAGCAGAAATCTTTTATATAATGGTGCTCCAACAAATTGACATTTCCTACTATATTATATACAGTACTAGCTTTAGTAGACATACCTGTGTCAAGAATTTTTTAGTTAAAAGGTTAAAGCTGATCAGCTTTAATGTAATCAGTAATTATTATTATTCGGTTTGAAGCCCACGTACTGTACTTGCCTGTCTTTCTGTACAGCAGAACTCTCTGCCTAATTGATTAATACAAATAAATAAAAATTTGTACACTCCAATCACAGAGAGAATCACARATGAGAAATCAAAAAAGTAAATCAGAAAAAGATGAAGCTTTGTCATAAATCAACTCCAGTGCTTAAACTTCACTTACACCACTTCAGTGCTGTTATTTTAACAGTGAGAATATTGACTAATTCCAGTAGTCAAGCTTTTCAATAATGTATGATGGTGCACATGTTTTTTAACATTGAGCAAGTAGCTAATTAGTAGCTTATTTTAAAGTACATTATTACATCTGGCACAACTGTCCAAGTTAAACTACAGGCCGATATGTACGTCTGGGCAAAATGTCAATAAATTCTATAGAATTTCCAGCAGTCGACTTGAGACACACACACAGTTTGATGCATACACTGCTAAAACATGCGGTTCATAATCTGGCACAAAACATGATTACTCGCACTGTCATGTCTGTGTATTTCGGATTTTGTCAGGTTGCTCTGTAGGTACATTCCGGGTGTTTCTGTGTCTTTTGCAGACTCTTTTGCAGTTTATACCATACATGGTTCACTATCTCGTTGACTGGCTCTGTTGAGTCATGCGTATAACCTTAAACCAAAAGCCCTAAATGAGTCAAAAAAATAAAAAATAAAAAGCTAGATGCTGTGATGCAATCTGGTTGGACAGACCTACAGACAGAAATTTCTGAGCGTTTTTTTTTTTTTTTTTCGGGTCCTCCAAAGATATCATTGAAAGAGCGAGTGCTGAACAATGTACAGACAAAAACTTTCTTTTATTTATATAGATATCATGGGACAACTGGTGAAAAATCTGCTTCTGTCTTAGATAAAATACTAAGGTGAGGCCATACCTCAATACAGTGATTCAGTGAGGCAGCATTCAGGCATTTTTTATAGTAGTTAATAATGAAAAATTATTGGAACATAACAAATTAACATTAGTACTTTCAAGGTTGTTAATTGACATTACAGCTTCCACACATAAACAGTAATGGAAGAAGCAATGAACTTGTATTCTTATATTCTGGCCATTCCTCTAAGAAAATCCTCTGAAATTCCCAAGATTATGACAGTCCCTTTTAAAGATCCTGCAATTTCCAAGTCCTACCTATATTTTCTGTGTAATTCAGGTCAGGAGATAGACTCAGCTGCTGAAGGTCATAGTCATTTTTGCTATACATTATGTTTGAGGTCATGGTCATGCTCAAACATCCATCCTGCCCCTAATCTCCTCAAATGCTTGTTTGATAAAGATTAAAATCTCCAATATTCCCGACTGCACCTCTCCGTTCACGGTTCCTTCGATGATGTCTAATTTGCAGAGAAGATGCAGGAAGACCTTAATGAGGACATGGTAACAATGGCATGGACCAGTTAACAACATAATTAACACTTCTTAAGGACTTCATTGACGAACTGCAATCACCAGMGCTGACAGGAATGATTGGGTCATGTTCCGACTGAGTTGTCATTGGGATGTCATTGCGGTGTTGCTCCATCAATGGAGTTTGCACAATGACCTCTTCTATGAACATGTCACAGTAGGTCCATGTCACATTGAAGATCAAGTGCCACATGAAGATTAAGCACATGTTCACATGTTAAGCACATGTTCTGATTGGACATATATTTAATAATATATATATACATATTATAATATATATATTATAATGACATATAATAATTCATTTTGACCATTATTGGACCTGGTGAGCGCAAGATCAAGTAATTGGAAGGAAGTTTGTGACAGCATGATACTCTTTGAGAACGTGACTAGCGTGTGGCTATCGTACTATAGACATTTTTCCATTTTGACCCTGTTCTCGCTGTGTTCTTCATATATACTGTAGATATATGTATATATAGGTGCATCTCAATAAATTAGAATATCTTTTGATTTATTTCCATAATACAACTCAAAAAGTGAAATATATTATAAAACTTCATGACCATGAGAGACCATTTAAAGAATCAGAGTTTATTAGCGTGTGACACACAATATTCTAATTTTCTGAGATACTGAATTTTGAATTGATTTACGTCTTTTCGGTGATATTCTAATTTATTGAGATGCACCTATATAAGTGGATCAAATTTGTATGAATCCTTATTTTCCCTCACTGCATACTGATATTGTAAGCATATAAAAGTTCACCAGCAAATACAACAATGCTTAATCACATTAAAAAAAGGCAGCTTACTACAACTCTGTACAGACAACTCTGAATGTACCATGACTACCAAGATCGACTCATAGAATATTGCAGGAATGAAACAGTCACTTTAAAGTAAAATTCTGCGGCCAAGCTAATCATGTCAGATTGCATTTAGACTTGATAAGTGGGAACCCACATCTTCATTATGAGCCGCATAAACTAACAGTTATTATTCAAACAAATAGATGCTAGATATGAGGCAATCTATTGGTGCTTAATAGTTGTTTATTCGCCCATGCATACTAATAATGTCTTAGAAGTATTGGAGAAGAGTCCTTTTGATCCACGCTAAGGACAATGACAAGCCCTGCATTTGCATGCCAAATAAGGGGAAGAAAAAAAGAATCGAGACCCTGCTCGGTGCCACAGTAAGAGCTGTGGCGGCTACACTGTGTATTTCAATAACCTGATGCAATACCACTCCTTGCACCATCTGTGCTGTCCCATTTTAACTAACTTACTACTGTATTATTTAGTCTTTATGTTTGCCCATATTGAATATACAGAGTACTGTATGTAGACTGTGTGTTAAAGATGTAATATATGCAGTACTGTACAAACATTCTAAATCATGCAAAAATGAATTTCGAAATAATGAAATTCTACATTTTAGAACTTTAAACAATAAAAAAAAAAATGCTGTAATAATGTAATAATCCCACAATCGTAATAAATTTCTTGAAGGAAAATGTATTGCGTTTGGGGATTATTACATTAAAAGCTGCAAAAGTATATTACTTTTGTGGTTTATTACGTTTGAGGGTGTTACAGGACTTCATTATGCAAAATTCACTTTTTAATCATTTTTTTATGCATTCAGGTTGTTTTTCATGTGTGTTCAAGTGAAAAAGATATTTCCTGCTTTTTGTCCTTTTCCAGTTTTTAGATTGGCTGTGGCTTAAACAAGCCAGTTAGATTTGTCCCTATTGTRACATTATATAAGAAGAGCCCCTTGTACAGTACTTTAGCTTGTCGCTACTCTCTGGCAGGGCAGGTCTCAGCACTGGCTCATTTACATAGACTCGTGAAATGGTGCATTTCAAGTAGAATTGACAGAAGAATAACAGGAGTTTATGGTATAAAAATTGCATCTAAGGGGGACTGTATTTCAGCTGGAGCATTAACAGACACGCTTTGAATGAGCTCTGAGTCCTGCGTTAACTTAAGTAAAATGTGAGACCTTTAAAGTTCCGAGTTAGCTTGGGGGAGTGTGTTATAGCTGAATAATTAAGTCTGGGATGGCGACAGTAAGTCCACTTCACATTTCGATGCATCACATGACCCTCTTGTTTATTTTGCCACAACAGTGTGTCCCATCATGTTTTATTCCTTATACAGTAAGTAATATAATAAGGACACATTGAGGAAAAAATAATCATCTTCCTGATGTACTTGCAAAGGTGCATTAAAACTCATTAGCGAATCTGTTTGTGGCTTGTGATTTAGAGTCGCTACTACAGTTCAAGAGCTTGGCGCGGGTTCAAGTTAGGATGTACTCAGGCACTTGAAATCATTTTCGTCATGAATGAGAAATTCATTTGAAAAGATCCCTTTGAACTTAACCTTTGAATGAACCATTTCGAATAGCGGTTCAGACTGTTTCACCCCATTCCAGCAATGTGAGAAGCAAATGCATCCTTTTGCCCATTCATACTTGATCAGGCAGAGAATTATGTATAAAGCCTCTTCAAACAATCCTTCGAAAGGATGTGACTGTGCTGTGAATCAGCCTGAGTGAAACTGCCCACACTGAACGACTGACTAAATGTCGTCTTTCTGTCATAACATAACAGCGCAAAAAAATCCTCCCAGATAACCTTGAAAAAAAAAGAAGAAGGTAAACACGAAGCTGCAGATTAATTGCCTATCTATGGTTCAAGGGCTGAAAAGATTTCTTCAGAATGTCTACAGCTAAGTTTCAAAAGGCCCTTTGGTGCAGGTGCGGTGCCTCCCATCCCACTGACGCTCTTTTGCCGCTCAATGCACCTAGGCTGAGTCATGCAGCTGTCTATTATTCATAGCTGCAGATACCTGCTTTAAATTTAAAAACAACACTGAAAGTCCTAAAAGGATTGGCATCATGGCTGAAAGGAGATGGAAGCCAATATTTTGCTGTGGAGTCGAGGTTTATCTGCACTGATAGGTTGTTAAAATATAGGATAAATGCTGCTTTCATATGTTTCATAGTTTCTTTCTTTGTAATTCTGGCAAAGTTACCATAACTCTCTATTGCTAGTTTAAATCAAACAACACTGTATGTATCTTATAAAATGTCAAAATCCCAACTTTAAATTAATATTATAAAAATGAGCACAGGGGATTAACATCATCGCCAGGTAAACTAAACAACAGTGATCAACTATATACCATCAAAGTGTTGACAGGATCATGGGCACCCAAGGCTTACCCATGCCCATGGAGACCAAAGGCTAAACCGGATGGTCTTGATCCCACAGACAAACCAATGCAGCAAAATCGCAAATAAAWWWTTTTTTWAAAAAAGTCAGTGTTGGCACTGAGAGAAAGGCACCACAACACACAATGCACACCAGCAGCCCACAGTACCTAAAACCTTTCACTGCCAAACACCACAGTACACCTTAAAGGCACTGTGGAGACAAACCCTGAGGAACCACAGCCACCCTGGCGGCACAAGGGGAACTGAAAACCTTGGTGGTTATAATGTTAATAGGTTTAATGTTATGGTTGATCTGTGTACAAGGGTATATTAGGTGCATTGATCTAAAGGAGGCAAGTAATAAACTATGTCATCTTCCACACCCTAATTCTTGAAACTGGTATAAAGTTGGTTTTCAGGAGTTGGGCTCGGCCCCTTACTTCCAGTGAAAGGAACTATTAATGCTCAAGACATTTTGGACAATTTCATGCTCACAACTTTGTGGGAACAGTTTGGGGATGGCCCCTTCCTGTTCCAACATAACAGCACACCAGTGCACAAAGAAAGGTCCATAAAGACACGGATGAGCGAGTTTGGTGTTTTGGTGGAAGACCTCAACTTGATAGAACACCTTAGGGATGAATTAGAGCGAAGACTGCGAGCCGGGCCTTCTCAGAAGAGTTGAAGCTGTTCTAGCTGATTGTGTACTCAGCACAGTTTTGTGTAATATGTGTTTAAATCAGGAAAGGATATTGTTCTGCTTACCCAATATATATAATTGAATAGGTTGATACTTGATTGCATGATGTCAGAGTTTTCAGAAAAAAAAGATTTTGCACAACATGAAACATTACAAAAGCCGGTCCTAGAGTTTCAATTTTCTCAAAACTGCTATAATGATATGATTTTCACATTGTGCAATCTCAAATRAAAGTCCTACAAGGATTTAATACTGAAAAGCATGTTTTATGCTTTAATTTTAGGTTGACTTTAAAAGAAGGATGATTATTTTCTATGAATGATTTCTAATTAAGCATTCTGTTCATTGTTAGATGGTTGTTTTTTCAACTGATTGGCCTTGCCCTTTATTATACCAAATTATTATGATGCACATAGGACGTCCATTGGAATAGTTTCATACTTTATAACAGCCTGCGCAATCTATGATAAATGAAGTCACATATGCTTGACATAATTTAGCTCTTTCTGCTGAAAAATGGCAAGAAATGGGGAGCATTTTCCAAAGGGCACATCGACAAGCAACTTGCTATTCAAATGCTCCTTCCGCTGATTGCCTGGCTTTGATGGAACTGGCTTCCAATGATTGCAAAATGGCTGAAAGAGATGAATTTAGAACGTCGGACATCACGCTTTGAGATATAATCCTAGCAAGAGATGTTTAAAAAAAAATAGAAAGTGGCAGTGCTGGTGGTGGTAAATGGTAGTACTGGGGTAATGGACCACTGGAGGGAATAAAGAATGAAAACATTGTAGACATGAATGATTTCTAGCTTGTAGAGTCTGGGTAAAATGAAGGATCATCTAAGGTTCTCTTCCTCTAGCTGGTCTCTCCCAGTCTCTCCAATGGCTCCTCCATATGAAACACGGATCAATTCAACCTTTCTTCTGTTAATATTGCTGCACCAATAACAGAAGCCCTTGGCTCTTGGTTGCAAATGATCCTAGAGGCAAGAATCCAAAGCTGAATTGTTATTACCCTTTGCTTTTTCAGTCTGCACCATCAAAGGTGTTGATTGCAAGACCAAAGCTCAGATACTGACGCCAATGCACAACAAAGGTGTGAGAGGGCAATAATGAACGAAGAGCTGTTACCATGAGCTCAATCTGACAGTGGGCCAGCACCTCTCAGCAGCAGCTCAAAACTGTCATCTGCTGAGCTGCTATGCCCTGGCACCTGGGTCTGCCATCTTGAGCTGTTCTGATGAACTGGAAGAGGAGGGCAGATGGCAGCAGGAACTGGCAGAGTTCTTTCTTTGGAGAGAAAAGCAGCACTCCTGTGTGAAATTCAAAACAGTGGGCTATCGTGACCTTACAGAGCTGCTCTTGATGCTCTCACCCAACAGAACGCGCTAGCCAAGTATCCAAAGGAACTTGAACATGGGTCAAGAAGAGCTAATCATATTCTCCTCTGGAACCATGCTCTTACTGTATATGGCCCCTTAAGAACAGATTTACTTACAGTAGTTCTCTGAAGAAAGGAATGATGTCTCTCTCAGACATTTTTTTTACGTGTCGATGTTGAATATCATACTCTATTACAGTACATGTAGGTATTTACGCTTGCTTGGATTAACAAAAAAGAACTCTCACAGGAAGAGGATACAGGAAGGTGACCATATTTGTGCAGCATGTGCTTGTGATATTGCACAGGACAAAGATTTGCCTCCTCCATGTCTCTGGCACAGACTCTGTGGGTTTGGCTGAAATGTCTCAAGAGCTCATCAGAGTCTCCACAAGCACAGCAGACCCAAACAGATGTCACTCTAACTCATAAAATATTATAGGTCTCTTCTTAGATGTATGAGACTCTGAATTCGATTTAATGATAAAATGCACATATGAAGTAAGGTATTAAACAGGATGTGATTTTATCTGGAAATTAGCAATAACAAAAATGCAATGTAATTGCACTCTGTACTCACTGTGTTACTCTCACTCATTCTCTATACTGCTTATCCTGTACACGGTCGTATGAAGCTTGGAGCCTACCCCTGGGGACTCGGGGCAAAAGGCAGGGTACACCATGGTCAAGGTGCCAATCTATCGCAGGGCACACACATACACGCTATGGGCAATTTGGGATTGCCGATTAGCGTACTACTACTGCGAGGAAACCGGATTACCTGGAGCAAACCCACCAAGCACGGGGAGAACATGTAAATTCTCCCACACAGACCCGAGGTGGGAATCGAAGCACTGATTTGTTGTTACGTCATTTCATAATTTGACGTCATTTTATAATCAGGTTTATAATCAGGCCTTATACTCAATCTGATTCAAGAACTCAACATCATTTAGCATTCTAACATCACTATATCATCAAGCCAGTATTATNCTGATCATATATATGGAATATGTAGAATAAATATATGTAAATAATATAGTAATATAATAGTAATATAATATATATATATATATATTATATTACTATTATATTACTATATTATTTACATATATTTATTCTACATATTCCATATATATGATCAGTGAGATCATATGGATCCCCAGAATAGTCACATCATTTATTTTTCTAATCAGTTTGCTCCATTACTAAACCGTGCAAATAGGAGGACATTGAATTGTATAATTTAATACAACAAGCAAATTCATTAGAAAGAAATTGTGACCATTTCATGGCTCAGTATAATCCCAGACCAACCTACAGTAAGCAGAAACAAATTAAGCATTTTCAGTTTTTACTTAGTTTCAATCCTGCCTAATTTCCAAGGAACCCACACCTTATATGCCTCATTGGTACATTACACTTCTTCTACACTAATTGTAGTTTAAACAGTACCGTTTTTGTTTTGTTTTTTATTCTTGACTGTTTTTGGTCATCAATAAAAAGTGAAATGAACCACCATGGCAACCGTTGCATTCAAATGAAATCCTTGATTGTTGCTTTAATAGGAAACCTGATTACCTGCTAAACACTCACCAGAAGCCACACCAGCGTACTGAGGAAAGCATTTGGAGGAAAAATAATGGCTCCAGTCACAATTATACACAGTCAGACAATTACAAAGCGCAATACATGACGGATAAACATACCTGTCCCCTGAAGTTTCTGAATCTCAGTTATACCGTGCATGCTGAAGGGCTAATGGTCCTTACCAAAACAACAATAATTTTTTTTTTTTACTTATATGGCTTTAAAGATCTTTTCCATAATTAGGAATAGTGTATATTCTATAGTTAATTTACTGATTGTTAGCCCATGGCACAAAGAAAGGTTCATTAACATGAACATACATTATAGTGTGATGCAGTGACAGCATCCTTATAGTTGGTCTGTATCTCAGTAGCTTAGAGCAGACTAATAGTTTATTTTGACAAATGGGACCAACTGCATGTGTTCAAATATTATAGCTAGATACAAAAACAAATAATAACTCCATGTACATAATATCATATGTACATCTCTAACACACCAATTATGCTTTAGAAATGCAGTGATGTACAGTACTATAGCTGAGGCTGAAGAACTGCTTAGAGACCTGGGTTTTTCCAGTGATTCCTAGGCCATAGTGCTAGGGTTCTTATTTATGTAAAACAGGTTTAAGCAGGCGGCACAGTGGTTTAGGGGTGCTTGGTGGGGATACTCCGGTTTCCTCACTCAGTCCAAAGACATGCAGATTAGGCTAATTGGTGTTCCCAAATTCGCCGTAGTGTGTGAATGAGCATGTGCGTGTGTGTATATGTGCGAGTGCCCCCTGTGAAAGAGTGGCACCCCGTCCAGGGTGTACTGTACCCCTCCTGGTGCCCTAAGTCCTCTGGAATAGGCTTCAAGCCCCCCCCCGCGACCCTGTATACAGGATAAAGCGGTACAGATGATGAATAAGTGAGGGAGGAGTAAGCCTCATCAACTTGGTTTTATGAATGAAGAAACATACAGTTACATAATATTTCGTTTACACAAGCACCACGAACAAGAACAGAACAACAGTGCACTTTTTAAAACTATTATTTTCCACAGATTCATAATTTCTTGCAATTAGGTGTATTTTAGCCATGATAGCACCAAAACAGATGAAAGGCTAAATGGCCAAGTAATGCTCTGAATAGTAGCAGTTGTAATACTATCTAACGCAATGCTTTTACAACCTCATGAGCATTCTGTGATAGTTTTATGAAACAACCAGCAATGCTGATTCGTCAGAAGTTTTAATTTCCCACATGTACAACAAACCGAATGGAACATTAGAGGAAGATGTTTATTCTGGTTCCACGTGCTGCTGGTGCAATAAATTTCATTATGGGACAAACACAATCATGGCATCGTAGGTGATTGTTGGTAATCGTTGTTTAAGGTTAGAGTTAAGGTATTGAAGTCTGAGCATTAGCACCGTTGGGCCCTTGAGCAAGTCTTTTCTTCAGGGGCACAGTATAATGATTGACTTTGCTCCCTGACCTGAGCTCCAAACTAGGATATGTGGAGAAAATAATTTCACTGTGTTGTATTTGCTATAACGGGCACATTGCATAGAATCTGTGGTTGTGTGATTTAAAATTTTCATTATGAATTAAAAAATTGGCTAAATGGAAGCAGTGTCATATACAACTTGCTGTATTAATTAACCATAATACACTAGAGAATCTATATCAATGTTTTAACCTAGACTAGTTTTGATAAGACATGACTGGGGAGAGTATGCTAAGAACAACTGGCAAAAAAGGTTTACAACTATTTGCGTTAGACTCATGTACTCAATCAAGCTAATTACTGGCAGGTCGAGTGTACCCTTAGGGTGCTGACAAAGTTCTTGAGCTTAGACCAAAAGGGAAAGAGAGACATCCAATATTGACAGAAAGAAGAAAAAGCACACAGGATGCAAGCAGGAGTCGAGCTGCTCCCCGCGCCGCAAAAAATCGACTCGCAGCCAGAATCTGATGAGCAGGCTGGAACAAGGCCCACCGCATTGGTGATCAGACAAGGTGTGAATGGAAGACATCTTTGCTAGCAACTCCCCGAGGTCTAAGAAAATCTTCCTCCCAGTCTCAGAGTTGAGCCACGATATTCTTGCCATCGCCTGCTCCAAGCCGTATACACAGAGCTCTAGTGGCCGTCTGTCAAAGGCAACCCGACTTCGTCTCATCTAGACCTTCAAACGGTGCATTGTTATTTCGGCTGATGCCGCCACCAGCAGAATGGGATCTGAAGGGATTGACTCATCTGTCAATTACAGCACGACTGTCACTGTTCAGGCAGCAGCTAAGCGTGCTGAAAGCTTTCAAACGGAAAAAAAAGCAGGAATGCGTTGCCTTGACATGACAAAGAGGGAGAAGCAAATTCACAGGGGATTCCCTGCGCGTCTACGTCTCCGGGTTTATCAGCTACAGGGAATAAGCATGTCCCCGGAGGCTCGTGCATGGTTCAATGAACGGGTGTGACACGTGTAGAACTGCTATTGATGCGAGCACACTGTCACAGCGGGGAGATGCATCCTCCTGTGGAAGAGCGGTCACTGCATCCTGCTCCTGCAGTTGCAGCTATTAGCCCATCACCCTGCAGCGGCTAAACACAGACTGTGTGTTTACACATTGGGGTCTTTTGATGACGGCCTAGAACACACTTGCTTTCTTCTGCCTTAGGTGTCTGCCAGGGGCCTGACATGAAACCAGTTCAAACAACAGCAATTTGAACGGACAGGGGAGTCTGTAGAAAGGTCTCGAGTGTAAAACAACACTTCGGTGGCATTTGAAGAAGATAAAAACAGACAATTGTCTAGTCATTAACCACCAGAGCTTATATATTTTCAGAAATGTCAAACTATTTTACTGTTGAAGTTCCCCGAACTTCAAAAATAAAACAATTGGTCAAATCTACTTAATATACTTCACGCATAAACTGGGCCCACAGAAAACCCAAGCTGTTTTGCTTCCGTTGTCAATGAACTCCGCACAGAGCCTCCCAGATGGTGTCTGGAGTCTGTCAGAAACACTTAGTACCTGATAGTAAGGTCATCGAAACCTTTTCCTCAGCAAATTTAGCACCTCATACAGCTCAGAATGATGTGAGACAAAAGTATTACAGTTATAATCTCTCACATCCTTAGTATGTCTTCTATTCAAGTGCAGAAAGACCAGCGCAGTGCCATGGAAGTGACTCCATAGCCGTCAGCGTGTGTTAATTTACTCTCTGACGACTGACCTAAAATGACCGCATTTCCAGATACCTGGGATGTGTTTAAGTGTTAGAATGTCACAGAAAAACATATTAGCAATTTTCTGCTTTACTATCATTTATGGAGAGAGGGATAGGTATTAGTGTAATAGGCTATGGTGTAAGTATCTGCTGCTACTCTGTGCATTTGTACATGAGAAAATATGTTTAACTTACTGTATACACAGCTGATATGTCATAGTGCTCAGTCCTGTACTACTGGACTGTTTCACATTTAATTCAGCTCAATCGAATTAATGATTTAATGTGATTTTTTAAATTTGCTACTTGAGAGTTATACATGTTTATATACAATATATGCATATATATGTTTGTATTATTAAAACAACTGGAAATGCTGTTTAAAAGTTTAAACCAATACAAAAGAAAAACATAGTTTTCTAATCTCCAAAATTTGGAGAAGATGAGTAAACAAGCATATATATAAATAAAAGAAAGATTTTGTCTATTCATGGCTCAGACCAGTCTCAGAAAATGTTCTGTCTGCATGTCTGTCTGTCTGTCTGTCTGTCTGTATGTCTGTCCAGCCAGATTTTGTCACAGCATCATGCAAAATTTCCTGAACAGAATTTAATGAGACTTTGGCAGTACATGTGTATTTACCTAAAGTTGAACCATGTCATAAATTAAACGAATATGTTGAATAGAAGTGAAGTTATGAGCATTTATGTACCAGATTGTTAAAGATTTGCTTGACGTTTAAGCTTCACCATGAGTAAAATCAGTTTTGTACCGAATTTAATAATGTACTTTTCGAAAAGCTCCTAATAAGCAACTTTCTCAATGTAGACACCTACAACAATAGATATTAATTAGGAAATCTGAACTGAAAAAGTTCTTTTTTAAAGGTAGACAGACATGTACAGTACGTGTGCTTCGACCTGAAACAATAACATCATTGACTATGTAAAAGCTAATCAGCTTATTTTTAGCTTTAACCTTTTACATTTTTCTATAAACACGTTTCAATGGCAGGTACTTGCGCTACAATGTAATATGTAATGCCACATTAAATCCTAAGTGGTAAATTGGTGGGAATGATGTCATTTTTGACCTCGGCATGTTGGACAGACAAAGTAAGAAAGTGGACACCTCAATTGTGGTATTTTGTTAGGAACAAGCTAGACAGCTAACGTGATGTATATTATCTCCCTTAAACAGCAAACTGTAGAATAAGTATTTTAGTCTAAAGCTAAAATTTCTATATACCGCACAACTTATTTAAAGGTAAGACGTTTACATTGTTTCTGAAACTGCGAGCAGCCATATTGATTTGGTGTCACTCTGTAAACAGAAGGAAGGAGCTTGGATTTGAGAAGAATACTGCAAGTTGACTTCTCAGTTATGGACACATTTTATCTATCTATAGCAAATAAGTAAAATTATGTCTTTAATTTTAAAAAAGAGAGGTTGTTGTCCCATGCAGAGTAAGCGACAGATCTTCCTGCAGCCACCTACAGTAAATGTTCCTTTAGGCAGCTTTTCCTCTTGTATTGTATTTTCCCTCCTTTTGGAGAAATGCAATTTTCTTGGTAATGTCACTGAGGTGTCCCATTTTCCCCAGGTGTTGATCATGGCCTTCCAGCAGTACATCCAATGATATAATAATCCATTTGTACCACTGTCCTGTACCTGATTAACACCTTTCAGCAACAAGATCTCATACAGTACATGCTTTGTTATGGACTGTCAGGTAAAACAAGAATTTCAAGAAAATATTCCAGAAACAAGCAAAAATTTTACTGAGTTTCTTTTCTCATGTGGAAAAAAACATCCTCTATAGTCTCTGTTATTGAATCTCTATTTTTTTCCCAGGTTTTTTTTTTTTCCAGGTTGCAAACATTTAGTAACTCAGACCCAAGGTGATGCTTTTTAGTTTAGTCCCCTAAGCCTCTGATTGTATTACGGCAGGTGTCATAGCATATTAAAGTCATTGCTGCATGTCACTGTCAGCACAACAGCAACAATGCCAACGATTTAAATTCAACGAAATTGCTTGGAAATTCTTCTCATGAGGAACAATGTTGTTCATGAAGGGGGAGGCTGAGTCAGGTGGGGTAAACAATTTATAATTGGCCCTGCCTGAACGAGGTGACATTGTAAGTAGTTTTGCTTAAATGACATTTTCGGACAGGAACCGAGTTAATGAGGGACAGACTTTCCAGTCCCCCCAGCAGGACCTGACCTTTAAGTTTCAACTAAAACAACAGCTTTTCAGATTTATACTATCTTAGTGTGAGGTGGAAGTATGGAGCTTAGAATCTGACAAATGTCTCTGAATATTAATATCAAATTTCTAGATTATTTGCATTATACTTTATGAAATTTTTTATGTTAAAATGTGCTACAGTCATGATTCTCAGGTAGAAGTAAATGCTTTTTTTTAGGTTCTACTTAAGTAGCTAGTTTTTGAAGGTGATAATGCATTAGTTGATGCTTAGTAGATGCTCAAAATAACTATTTACCTAACATTCTAGGGAGTTAGCCTAGCTTGCTGGCAACTATTAAGTAACTCAAGTTTAGAAGATTTTTTTTTTTTTTAGCTATTTCAGTATAGCATGAAAATCTTTATATACAGTACACAAGTGTGGCACAAACCCTTTCTGAGTTTAACCTCTCTAAATGTGTCTACTGCACGTATCCCTGGGAATCCTTTGTCCTTTTAACACAAAATCTTTATTTCTGAGCTGTTTTTTTTAAAATATATGTATATTTGGAGTTGTAAACCATTTAAAAAACATTTGACATTTTTCACTTCTTTGTCTTTCGGCTGTTCACTTTCTGGGGTCGCCACAGCAAATCATCTGCCTCCATCTAACCCTATCCTCTGTACAATCCTCATTATATACTTTTTACATTTAAATCTTACCCCAAACAATTTCAAAACAAGGATGAAAAACATACCAACTGTGCCATCAAGTCCAGTAGTGACGGTCGACTTTGGATTGTGCAGAATAACAGAATGCAGTTATGAAATAAAAACCTTTGTTTTGTTTTTTTTACAGTATATAATCCCCTGCTMCACTAATGCTTGTATCCCAGTGTTTCAATAGTGCTTGGATACAATCAAGTTAGAAAGGTTTGTCAGGAGACTGGAGCCATGATTGCTCTTCTTGCTTCATGTCTGAAATGCTCCCAGGAAATCCTTTAATAGCGCAAACATGTGGAAATAACTTGAAGCTAGGTCAGAACAACATACTGTACAGGGAACTCCCATCCAAATTTGTCCTATCTACAGTACAAGTTATGTTCATAAATGATAGTTGGTGACATATTATTCATCAATTTTAAATCATTTAAAATAATTAATTGGACTTGAACAACTTCCGTATATTAAACACACCACATAAAACTAATTGTATTTAATGTAATGTATCTAGAGGGAAGGAGACAACAGTTTCTGGAGGAGCCAGGGAAATAAAACCATCCATGACAGAGCAGTGATTATCATGCTGTTTGTACACCAAAGGGATCTACTACAAAAGGAATCCTGAGCGGACATAAAGGCTAAAAAAATTTTATTGAAACACAATCGACTAATCCAATGATCCATGAAGGTGTGTGCAAGCACAGTTAAAACCAATGATTGCTGGATTGATTGAAAGTCTAATGCACTGCCAGTGGGCTCAAGCGTTACAGTTTAAAGCTTAATTATCCCCAAATTAAGCACTAAGTGCATATGTGTTGCTAAAATGTTTATGATGGTCAAACGTTTCAACGTTAAATGTGTCACAAACACTGCCTATTAGTACAACAGATAAACGGTGACTGTAATGTAGATTGTAGAAGAGTCGGTGTGTAGCTAACAATGTCACATAATTCAAAGCATAACATTTAATGATCCTTATTGTGCGCATCATTGCTCATTAAGTGTGACGCCGACACTTTTGTATGCTTGAAGTGTGCAACTTCGTTCCCTGGCATTTCAGAGTTYCTTTAAATCTGCATGGATGAAGCTCCCATCCTCGTCCTTAACGACTCCACAATTAGCATGTCCATCTGCTTCGTTTGTGACTCAAGTGAAGACAGCCTCCAAATGACTTTTATCCCATTCATTAAATGCTGATGAGCTACTCCAACTCAACCTGTCCGATTGCTTATAATAGAGGCCATTACCGCCCACTTGGCGCATAGACATGATCCAGAGAACCAATCAGAATGCGACTGACCATATGGATTGCCCCTACAGTACTGTATGTCCTATCCAGCTCTGCTTGATTTTAATTAATAATCAAAATTTTGTCACGCTTCCATTAACCTAAAAATCAAAAACAGGGTATTTGAGATAATACTCACATGTAACGGAGATGTGGGTTTTGTGCAAATGCACGCGCTTGAATCGTTCGTAGATTGCAGTTCGTGATAGTCCTGGGGGGGGGGGATATAAACACAACTGGCATCAAAGAAAGAACTTCATATTCATATCAAATAAGATGTGTAAACAGGGTTCAATTAGATTTCCAAAGATAAAAGGAACACAGATAGAACATTTTTCATGTCCATATCGCCCATCAACGTGGCTGTCCGCTCCATCGTTTCATCCGAAGCCCTCTGTTATTGATCTTCCACAAAGGGTACCGCAGGTTAAACGTTCAGAGATGAGAATGCCACCAGTTCATTAGGATCTGCCAGGCTGATTTTCAGGGAATCATTAGAATAATGGTATCATCATGGGCCACAATTTCACCTTGATGATTTCCTGCAGCAGCAGCAATGAATAGTGGCTCCTGGAGAGTGTTAAATTGCCAGGCATGTCGGTACTTTCATTATAGAAATATCATGGAGAAATTGACTACACTTAACAACTGATCAGTACTCGTTACAGTATTACCCTTATTACCGCTGCTGATGCAAGGTCTTATAATATTTGTCCGCTCGCGTAACACATGGTGGAGTAAGATGAAGGAAAGGACTTTGCAAACAAGAATGTAAATCTTGGTTAAGGTGCAGGAATCTCATTAGAAAATGGTATTGAGTACATGACAAGCATGTGTCATAAATCAGTCAGGAATTATAAGTGGCTAATATTTCCCAGGATATAAATATTGGAAACAGAAAATGTTGGCTATTACCAGGGTGTGAAAGGTTGGGAGCATTTTCATCTTTGAATCCGAAAATTCATGACCTTTTTCTGTTGTTTTACAATGTACAGTATATCTTCTTCCTGACGTTCTAATGACGGATTGTTTATCTACCATTTCAAGTAATTTATCAAGGAAAATCAATTTAATTGATTGATTTAAACGCTTTAAAGGCTTTGTTTAAATAAGACATACGATAACATATACAGTACGAGAGGATTCAATTTGTCAGAGCAGCTTTTTTTTAGTGTGGCAAATTTCCACGGGTCTACATTGGATGGACCGGGCTGGTCTGTAACAAATAAAAAAACCTATATTGTCATAATTTGTTCTAATACAGAAATAATGACATCTCTGTTGGTTTTGGTCTTATCTAATGAGCACTTGGAGAATGTCAGATAGAAATTTGAATGAAGGAAGATGATGCATTGACCTCAAGTGGGTTTGGTGGTTGACTCAGATGCGGAAGTGTGAGTCACCCCCACAGCGTAGGATGCACTAGGAGAGCCCAACAGGGGCAGGGGAAGAGTGCGACGCTAATGAGAAAAATGCAAATCTGAGTGGGGATCTATCACTTCTTCCTTCTTGTGAGGGATTAAAATGAAAGGAGAGGACTGCACTGCTTTTAGGGCGCCGACAGACCGAGAGAAATAAGGGAAACAATGAGGAGGAAGTGGGAGGAGTTTACCGCCAGCGTGAGGGTGATTGTTGGATTAAGTGGAGGAATCAGAAGACCATGGACAAGCTCTATAGTAAATATAATATTTGATGACATTATAAAGTCATATTGATATATCATATTCTTCAGACACATAGAGAACTGGACTGTATATCAGTTCTTTTCTAATTCACTACAATTGATTACAATTATAATTTAACTACCAAAAAAAAACTACTTCTGTGTGGAAATATTTTATGAACATATTCCAACATTTCAATTATAAAGCTTATTTTATAATTGAGAGCAGAGCTTTCTATTCACATTATATCCATGTTATTACTTGCAGGCTTATTTTTGAGTTATTCATTTAGATATAACTCATAACACCAAGCGTATGATAAGAACTTGTCATTAGGAAAAAATAATTGCCTGTGATTTTTACCACTGGAAGAAAAAATTAATGATCGACCCCTGAGGGTCCTCGGACCCCACTTTAAAACACTGTTCTAATTGACCTGATTAATAAGACCTTGGCATTTCTTAAGTTAGTACATAACACACTCGACTTTAATCAGCCCTTAACTTCTGTAACTGAGATTATATCGAATGTCTTTAATCAGTCATTATAGGTCAAAAAGCCATTATAGGTTGTTTTTTTTTTCTTTCTTTACAATTGAGCTATTTCTGGATGCTCTGCCATTTGCACTGCGGGTTTGGTATGCTTGGTTGAGTGTGAAAGCTGTTTTCAAACCCGGATGCTGTCCAGAATAGCAATCTTTCACCAGCGGCCTGGGGTTCACTTAAAAAGAATGGGTTGGAAGTCGAATAACGTGATTGGTTCACCCTGTCATATCATTTCCTGTTTTACAGTGGCTGTTCTCTTGAGATGAAATTGAATGACTTCTAGAGGTATGGGGTGAAGAACACATTTAAGAACAACAAGGAATAATGGGCAACTTGGTATACAAGAATGGTATTCATGCTTTACACCAACGATGGAGAAGAAGCATGTGACATACAAAGCCTGGACAAAAAAGTCAAACACTAATATTTTGTTGAGCTGGCTTTTGCTTTGATTATGTCACACATTCACAGTTTTCTTTTTGATAAGCTTATAGAATTTCCATTCGCAGTCCTTTCTCTCGAAGATCTTTCACTGATGATGAGCGAGTTGAATCACTGCATA
Source organism: Clarias batrachus (assembly GCA_003987875.1). NCBI lineage: Eukaryota > Metazoa > Chordata > Actinopteri > Siluriformes > Clariidae > Clarias > Clarias batrachus. Next base: position 329,375 of record QMIH01000304.1, read on the forward strand.
AAGTCTTTTCCAAAGATTCTCAGTGGGGTTAAGGTCTGGACTCTCCATTGTGACCGATGTTGGCCAATCCATTTGTGAAAATGATGTTTCGTGTTCCCCGAGCCACCCTTTCACAATTTGAACCCGATGAATCCTGGCGTTGTCATCTTGGAATATACTGTACGCATGCCATCACGAAACAAAAAATCCACGGATAGAAAAAACAGATCATACAGTAACATTGCCCCACTGCCGCTAGGCATGATGGGTGAGTTACTTCATTTACCTCTTTTCTTATCATGATAAGTCTTTATACTCCCTAGCAAACTGACGCTTTTTTACCCAATTAGCCGCACTGATAAGTGGTTTCCTTAAGGCTGCACAGCTGTTTAGTTCTAATCCTTTGAGCTCTTTTCACATTGTGCATGTGGAAATGTGCTTAATTTTACTATTAAACATACCCGTGAGTTCTCCAGGTGTTTTTTATGATTTGGTTTCACGTTTAAATCATCGCCAGTCAAAAAAAGATGTCCCGACCATATTTCTTCCTTGAAGATGATGGTTCTTTGCCATCCTACCAGGTTATAATAATGCATTGGACAGTACAATTTTAGTAGATTCAGCAACCTGGCCAATAACTTGCCCTTTTGAAACATCTTTGCCATGACCACAGAATATGTCTCCTGATGTGGTTGTTTAGGAATTGAGAAGTTACTCAATGTATCAGTTAGGGTTAAAAAAATTGTTGCTATTGAACTATCCAAAGGAAGCCTTTAAACTATTTGCTTATTTAAATCCAGATGTTGTTTTTTTTATGTATTTATGAGGATTTTTTTTTTGTCCAAGCAGTGTACTATCACAGGTGTAATGATAAGAGATTATTTACTCAAAAATGCTTTTGACGAAAAACAAAAAGTAGATACACTGAAAGAATTGTGTCCTCATTGTAAATAAATAATGAAATTAAAGAACATARTACAACGAAATGACAAGATAGAAATTTGACAGTCTGTCTTGGGTACACAATGTGACTATTTGTCTATAATCACACGGTATTCAAGTGTGAAAACCAAAAAAAAAAAATGATTTTGTAATATTTGTAATCATTTTTGCTCAATTCAGATAGTGGTATACTCACAGCCGCTGTAGTCCCGTGTACAGCTCCATGTCAACATCTTTCAGGATCTGCAGTCCTGTCCAGTTCTCTATGTGTCTGAAAAAGCCGCAGAGAAAAAAAACAAAAAAACAAATTGAATGCCATCGACACCAATTTATTCAGCAGGGAATGGATATATTTGCGTCTGCGTGTTCCATCGATGCTTGGTGCATTTCTCCACTGGATGGTCCCTGTGGTTCTGAATAATGCAAAAATAAAAGTCTCTGGAACACCTGTGAAATATATATATATATATAGAATAGAGAACAACAGCTGCAATTCTTCCTGGGTGAAGTAAACAGCCTAAGGGAGTGATTGCAGACAAACCACACAACCACACAAGGTAATTAGAGCAAATCAATCAGTTACTCATGCACACTGTGAACACTAAGGTCACAATCACAGCAACAGTAATGGCTATATGCTATCAACTGAAATGAAATGATTGTATTGATTCCTTTTTTTTTATTTTGCATCTTAAAAAACGTGCCGCTGGATCCGTTGAACGTCAGGGGACAGAGAAATGGCTCAACGTTCAAAAATCAAACACGACCCAGGAAGAAGCAAGAGTTGTTCCTACTGAGATATTACATATTCTGCTGACAGACTGACTTCACGTACCGAATAAAAACCTTCTCAGTTGCATGCACGTGCACACTGCTGTGCTCATCCACTCCCTGGCAAGCCTACAAGCCCCTGAAAGCAGACTCCAGCGCAGTGGATCTGGCAGATTTAATGTTTCTGTTTACAGCAGGGAAGAGGGTGACACTTTACAAATGAGTTGCACTGCGGTTAATGTAATACAGGAGAGGCCACCGCGCTTTACTGGCCCTCGGTTTCAGACAGCCTCCTTAGGCCTGTAATTTCCCCAAAGAGCCTTGATGGCGGGCTCACTCTAATATGAGCTCAGCAGTACACTAAGCCCTCTGCCTTAAAACCAAATTGCAGTCGATTGCCTGGCCCTTTTTAACAACACACAGTGGTGCACGCTACTCATCCGAGATGCTCTGGAGATCTGAGTTGGGAAGAAAAAGGTCAGTCCATCACCAAACAGGAATATCATGATAAATATTCAACTGTTCCCTGAACCTTAAAATGAGTTTAGCATGAGCTTGTTTCAGCAATACCTGTAAGACGGAGCGGTAAATACAGATAAAGCTGCATTTGTACGTCACAAACAAAGGCTTTCGCCATTTCAGCGCCAGCTAGTCTACTGAAGCAGGAACCGTCCAAATCGGTCAGTTCTCAGTCACGAATCCATAAATTTCATATCAACTAACTTTTTCCACTGACCAACACTGTTTAATGTTGATATTTAGACAGATAAAAGCCATGGTTCCATTATTCTGCTCACCTTACTACAGTAGATGTTGCGCAATCGTCGTGCTGCACGCTCAGCACTTTATCTAGGTCCATTACTTTATTAAAGCAACAAGTGTCAGTAGAGGTCATTTGAAGCAGGGTTCATGCGGCCCCAGGCTCACTCACAAGAGGGCTTTTTAAGTGGAAAAGAAGAAGCAGGTAGAACAGTTGGCAAAAGTTTACACCATATTGGAATTATTTAAAAAAGACTCTACAGCTGCCAAATTCTTGTTTTATAGCAAATAAACCATAATCTATACTGATTATCCTGTGTGGGGTCACGGGGGGGGGGGGGGGGGGGGGGGGGGGGGCCTGGAGCCTATCCCAGTACACTTAGGAGACGAGGAAACAGTACACCCATTCATACACTATAGGCAATTTGAAATGTGTTAGGAAACCCAACAAGAACGCAGACCAGAGATGAGAGTTAAACCTCCAACCCTGGAGTTGTGAGGCAATAATGCTAGTCACTAAACTGTCTATACCGCTTTATCAAGTAATCAGGGGGCCCAGGAGACTTGGGGCACAAGGCGAGGACAAACCCTGGACACAGTGTCAATCCAAAGCAGGCCAAACACATACACATACACACACTCATTCACACACTACGGACCATTTGGAAACACCAGTTAACCTAATCTGCATGTCTTTGGCCTGTGGGAGGAAACTGGAGGAAATCCACCAAGCACGAGTGGAACATCCAACCTCCATGCACAAAGACCCGAAGCGGGAATCAAACCCATTCCCTAGAGGCGCAAGGCTAACCAGTAAGCCACTGTACTACACCACTAACAAACTGCCTCCAATGAATTGCCACAGACAAATGCAAAGTGTATGTGACTACAGTGTATCTATGATTTATTATTTATTAAGATACATTGCAAATATTAGGAGAAGATTATAAGAGAATAGGAGTCCATACATTAGAAATGCATGTGCACCACAGTGACCTTGTTTTGACCATGTAAAAACCTGTTTTCCTTTTCTGCAGACATCTGTCTGCTTCGCGAGATGTACTGTATACGGGCTAGAACCTGGCAACTCTGGTTCATGATATGAATTCTTCTGTATTTAACTCACACACTGTGACAGTGGCAACAGGGACGCAGTAGAACATTGAGCACAGCTGAATATCTAAAACAGTCGAAGACAAGTTGCCCGACTGTGTGCCAAATGGCTGCGTATGTAGACTCCCAGCTGCCTATTATGGAGTTACACTAAATATTCACTAGGTAATAGTATTTCACATAAATGCTTTAGTCTCTTTACTATCATTCTACTGGTCTGTCACGAGCCTCCATGTTGGCTTTTAGTGATACGATTGAAAACCACACGGGTAAAAAATGACCGCACAAAATCCAAGCATGGAACTGAATAATCCAATCGTCCCAACCCGGTACTGTATGTCTCCTGGTTTACATTTAACGTCACAATTGTTTGCACCCTGTTATCTTTTCCAATACTCATGTCTGAACATGATTAACAACTCTGTTTAAATGATCTATGGCCCAGGTACATCTAACTTGATGGGAGAACATTTAATAAAAACAAACTGTCTGAGAAGCGCTCCGATGGCATTGATCTATGTTCTTTTCATTCTGAAGCCTGGCATTGTGCAGCGCTCTTCCAGGCAGAGAAATTCCCAGGTGGTTTGGGGACTGGATGAATTTAGTCTGCAAACTTCAGAATCACTTAGCGAACTAGTATTTTGAAGTGTTTGACGTTGTTCTTTTCACTTCGGCCATTATAAAAGCCCATGTTTCAAAATAGAAACGCTGCTCTGTGAAACGCAGGAGGATTCAATACCTGTATCTAAGGCAGGTTTTTCAACGTTTGCCATTTCTCACTCCTAAAACACCATCTAAAGCAGCGTACAGTACCTGCATGACTTTTACGATTGATGCAATGCTGTGAGCAAACCTTGACACTTCAACAATCTTCACTTAACCCCAAATACAGCAAATCATCCAAATGATGTGTGGAGTCTGATGTTTGCATCTTTGCAGTCAAGCTACAAGGTTGCTGATTGTGGTTCCTGACATGTAGGACATGCTGTGCTGTTATCTATAAAAGGGATTAAAGGATGTTGCAGAGCTAAAGCGACTCCTTGCTGAAAGTAAGTCTAAGAAATTTTTTTTAACATACTTCCCTGTGAACTGTATTTTGAATTATATATTTATATATAGTTGTTTATTTTTTTTAATTTATCATTTGAGAAGTAATTTTTGATGATTACAGGTTCAGCAATGAATTTAGGCAGATTGAAAGAATTAATAAGTATAATATGACCGGGAGTGCTGATATTAAATACAACACCACAACCTGTGTGTTATTGCTTTTATACGGTACAGTAACTTCACAAACACCACTTATTATCAACTGGTTATGAGTTGTGTGGTGGAGCTGGTGACTGGCAGGGTAACAGGGGTGAAAGTAGCTATAAATTCTTTCCTGGAATATGTAGCCAAAGGGTGGGGGTGAATAAACCATGTAGGTGGTGGACAGTCTTGAAATGTCCACTTATTCCAGTTTAGAATATCAGCTAACTTCCAGGTTTCAGGGCTTGAATCCCAAATAGTGCTAGTGTGCTACATACGATACCAATTAGTCTAATCTGCATGTCTGTGGGAGGAAACCCAAATAGGGGTAACTCAGTGGTTAAGGCATTGGACTACAGTTCGGAAGGTCGCAAGATCAGAGGATCCCAGGTTTAAACCCCACCACCACGAAGTTGGGCCCTCGAGCAAGGCCCTTAACCCTCAACTGCTCAGCTGTATAATGAGATGAAAATGTAAGTTGCTCTGGACAAGGGTGTCTGTCAATCAGAGTACCCGTAGGAAACGTATGGGCAGTGGTGGCTCAGAGGGCTAAGGCACTGAGTTACTGATCGGAAGATTGGCGGTTCGATTCCCAGCTCAGCCAGGTTGCCATTGTTGGGCCCTTGAGCAAGGCCCTTAACCCTAACTGCTCCAGGGGCGCTGTACCATGGCTGACCCTGCGCTCTGACCCCAGTTACACTGGGATATGCGAAGAAGGAATTTCACTGTGCTGTAATGTATATGTGACAAAATAAAGGCTTTACTTTAAACCCACCAAGCACAGGGGAGAACATGCACATAGAGACAGGAATCGAACCCGCACCCTGGAGGTGCAAGGCGACAGTACTAACCACTAAGTCACCGTGCCGCCAAGTGAACTGCAATGCAATGTAAAAATCGTTTTTACATTTTGGGGTTATGTTCTTTTATGTTCTCATATCACAAATAAAAATCATAACTGCTGTTCATGGTTTTTCCTTTAGTGTGATTGTGTGGCTGCCAAAAATCTCAATGTACAGAGTGTCTGATATCTTTTGCCACAAGCTTGATAATCTTGGTTCACTGCTCTTCTATGTTCCATGTACATGCACTTCAATGTTCCAGATTCCATTAGGAAAACAAACCTTTGAACCCTGTGGTACCTTCACCTTTTTAGCAGGTGTCGTTTTTCTTTTTTTTTTTTTTTTTATTTAGAAAACTCACAGGCTCACAGAACTCTATCTTTAAAGTTAATTTATTTATTATTTCTTAAAGCATTTGATGATGCTAATAGTGAGTAAACAAGCTAATCTGAATCATACCAGACAGGAAATGCTAAACGTCTGACTTGCAAGACGAGCGGCCACTTTGAAGCCAGAGTCACTTTCTTCCTTAGCACTTAGTTTGGTTTCATTGATTTAGTTTTGCCTCAGCAAACTAGTGAAGCCCAAAGTTTAAACACAAAATTGACATGATTCAGATCATAATCCACTTTCATGAAAATCTGATTTCCTCCAGAATCATCATTAATGTTTTTTTTATCCGGCATGAAGCTTGAACTCGTATTCTTTTTTATCCTTAATGTCAGTATATAAAACGAAGCTGCACAAACATGCCTGACATGCATAATTTCTCAATAATTACTTCATGAAATTACATCTGCCTTCCATCTGTTCAGTCATGTTTTGAGATACGTTTGACATTTTCCATGCACCAAAAAAAAAAACAAAAAAAAAAACGTTAAGTGTTAAGTGCAACATTGGTAAACTGATACGCAGAGTTTTAGGGCAAGCATGGCCCATATTAATACAGTACATGTAGAGTACACTATGTATTTTTACAAATTATATACATAGCCACAATCATGACTGGTCAAATGTTGGACAGATATTCCTCCATCTTCTATACCACTTCATCTGTTCAAGGTCACGGGGGGCCTAGAACCTAGACTGGACAGGGTGCCAATCCATCACAGGGCGCACACACTGTGGTCAATTTTGGAACGTTAATTAGCCTAATCTGCTAATCTGCGTGTCTCTGGACTGTGGAAGGAAACCCACCAAGCACGGGGAGAACATTCAAACTCCACTCACACAGACCCGAGACGGGAATCGAACCCCGACCCTGGAGGTGAGAGGTCCCAGTGCGCCACCATGCTGCCAGTTGTATAGACATTTAAATTGAAATGTACGGTCTCACAAACACAAGATAGAAATAGTAGAATATGTACACATTAAATATACAAAACCTGATGAATAGACAATATTTTCCAAATCTTTACCAATACAAGGTACACAATTAGCTTTCTGTTTGTTTACTTCTGTGCCATAAAAGTTTCATTGGTTATCTCGTTAAAACTAGAGACGTGCCTGGTGCTGAGCTCCTATGGGCTCCTCAAACAGGAAAAAAACAAAGGTTTTTATGTTAATGCTGGTTAAAGCAAGCTGACAGATATGAAGCTCATGTGAATGTGATGTGCTGCGTATTGTATTTATATACATTGTTGCTTCATTCATCCTCCATCCAGTAACTGCCTGATCGGGGTTGTGACGGTATAAATATAGCCATTAGATTGTATATGTTTTGGGAACTTCATTTGCTAGAGATTGTTGCGGGTAAGTTCAGACATACAGTTAGTAATGACTGTATGAGTAGGGTTTAAAAAGAGTATCGTGCACATCTGCAGCTGAGTTGTTACATTCACCGTAGTTGAATCATGTTGTCCCATGCATTTCCTGTGCTTGTGCACACCTGTCTCGGTCTTCTTAATTTTTCTTTTTCAGTTGCTTAGTGTCTGAGATTATATACTTTATACTGTTTTTCATTCGCAGCCTCTGTTCAATCACTACTACTTCCTAATTTTGTTCAGTTCATGTACAGTATCTTTCCTTGACTTTCGTTGTCTTGTTGACATTTTGGTACTTAAAAAAAACAAAAAAAAAAGCTAAAGCACTTATTCTAGCAATTCGTCTTACCGACTAACACCTGCACTACCCCTGCAGTGTTAGGATAGGCAAGCTGCGAATTTTTAATCATTTATAAGTCACTCGGTGTGGAAGCCTTACCCGTACAGCACCGAACACATTTGTCTCACAACAGTAAAGGATAAAGAAGGTGAGTGCCAGATTTTGCAACTGTCCTAGAGTTTGGTCATAAGTCACTAACTTACGGACATCAATGTGTCTCACGCAACTTAAAAAAAAAAGAAAAAGAAAGAAACCCTAAGTTATAAGTTGATTCTCTTATATACTTAAATGTTATTTTGGCTTGTACAGTTATGACACTGTGAATTCTTCCGTACTGTTTGAGCTCTATTTCTTATCTCCTAATTTGTGGGGTTTTCCTTGGTATTTTGTGTATTGCTGCCTTTCCAAATCTATTGCTTAGAAAAAAGAAAAGAAAAGATGCGACAGAATGAAAAGCTGTGGGGAAACAAAAAAAATAAATAAAAGCCAAACAGAGACACGGGTTTTCCATTACTTTCACTAGGTGCATGTGATGATAAAAAGACAGCATGACATTGTTCGGTAACTCAAAGTCGCTCTCTCTCTGTCTCTATTTAGACTTCACTCTCGTCTCCTCAGCTGCAGCAAGACTAACTACCTACATGAATGAATAATTGAATGAATGAATGAATGAATGAATGAATGAATTGGGTACTTTGAAGGAGCCATAAAAAGAGTGAAATGCAAAAGATAGAGGTTTTACTCAGCATATTTGATAGTGTTAAGGTCAAATCTAAGATGGCCTTTCAAGCCACTACACTGATGGTGTATAAACATTTCAAATGAAAGCCCCTAAAATGTCCTACTTTTAAACTCACTGGTTGAGACAAGGCCATGTCGCATAAATGATTTATGATCAATCTGATTATTTTGATTCGTGCACTTTTTCTCACAGTTTATACTAATTTTTCTTTGATTGTATAAAGCTGCTTTGCCACAATAATCATTGTTAAAGGCGCTGTACAAATAAAATTTGATTAAATTAAATTGCATTTGCAGCTTATGAGATTACAGCAAATGTACTACTGTATGTATTAGTGTGGCAATTTATAATTCATTTAATTGTCTAATTTTAATTGTCATGGTAAAGTCTACCTGCGGGACATGATTTAGTATYGTTTAGATAAGGAGATCCATAAAATCATGTCCTGGTGTCGTTGTTGTTATTATTATTAATATTAGTGGTAGTAGTAGTAGTACTGGAAAAATAGTTGAAAATGTCAACAACAACAACAAAAAAAAGTAAACATTGACAGATGAGTGGACTACAAACTTGTTTGTTTCAGCCCATTATCTACAGTATACCCACATCCACAGTTATTGGTTCTAAACCCTATTCATGTGATTATTTCCTAGAAACTAAAATATTACAAACTATATTTAGAAAAAGACAGCGACTTAATTTGATCGTATTGTACATTAGGAATGACACTTCTATTAATTCTAATCACCTGCTAGTAAGACTGCTCACAATACTGTAAGGTTCATTGTTGATGCTCAGAGTCAATCATTAGGAATGAATAGAAAATAACCACTGTGTATCTGTATTATTGTAACTACAGAGCTTTTTATTATTAAATGAATAAAAATTATGGAGATTCAAATGTAAAAAATATGAACAAATGTTTTACTGCGACAGGCTGCAAAGTGCCTAAAAATACAATTAAAAAATGATTGTTTATGTAACAACCTCAGCAGCAACCTCATTTCCCCTCTCGTCTGTTCCAGCCACTCAGAATTCAGCATCACCAGTGTACTAATCACCGGCCCGTCATCTGTCATCATCTGCACCTGTTTCTTACTAGTTCATGCCTTCAATCAGATGTTTTTTCTTTTATGCTTGAACGATTCATAGGTCTCTGTATGGTGAAACAAATCAAAAACATTCCTCTGAAACTGGTCAGGTACACAGACAGGACTGAAAATGAGAGACGAAAAAGTCCTTCGGGAAGCCTAGAGAGCGATTCCTCAAGACCTTCCTCTCCTAATAAGAAAACCTTGCTCCTTAGAAATATAATATGAAGAAATGAGGGGTGGATTAAGACATTCCGCAATACTGTATGTAATTGTGAATTATACAGTGTGCAAATATGCTCATTTTAATTCTTGTAATTGTGAGCTGAACAAGAGTGCTCAATAGGTCGTATATCCAATTAATGATCGCGGGTGCATCGACCACATTCTGTATCCCCCGTTGTCCTTTTTAATGCAAACACATGAAGGGCATTCCACTCAAAAAGGCATTTGGTAAAACATTTTTTTTTTTTGTCATGGTCAGCTTTCTGTTGAGCAAAATCATTATTCTTAATGTCTTTATAACATGGCATAATAAGTAAAAAAAAAAAAAAAAAAGATAAAGGCTGCCAAGAAAAAGCAGCAGACCTCGATAGCTCCTAACAGTCCGAGGCTGTGCAATATATAATCTGTGGCCAGCAGTACAAGGGGGCCTACAGCTGGCAACGTTCCCAGCCTCACTCTTTGTGGAGGAAATGATTTAATCAGCTGTCTTGATAGTCGATCGGAGATCGAGATCGTAGATCTGAGGCCTCACGGGTCTCTTTGTGTATTTAGACTTCACCCTTGTATCCTGATGGTACTGTCAGAAGAGAATTACTGGTACAGAATAACAAGACTTGGAGGCTGGAGACAACAACGGAATACAACGTGACATCTCACTTGCACCTGTTTATCCCACAAGAGTATGGATATACACTATGTACAGCCAGAGTACCCTTGTCAATGCTATAAATAAGACGAGCACTATAGAAGACAACCTAAAACTTAGCCACAGTATAACAGGAATCAGGAAGTCTGACTGTAATGACGTTTATGTTGGGTACAGTTAAGAGGAAATAGCCTGAAGCAGTATACATACTCAATAAAATACTGTAGGTTAAGAATTGATTAAGAATATTAGGAGTTGTCATTAAATAATATGACTCAGGTATGACCGAATGCACTTCTGTTCAGACATCCTACATTTTGCATATTGCAGGTGATGCAAATCAAAAAATAAACATGGCCTGGTAATATATATATAT
>QMIH01000304.1:340278-376989 GCA_003987875.1 Clarias batrachus
TATATGAGCTGTAGTGACATACATTGTCAAAAATTGAGCAAGTGAGCAAGTGCTTTACTGCTAAGAACTTTGAATTAATACTTTTAATTCTACTACAAGTTTTATTAACAATAAAGTACAATAATGGCCTTATAATACTGAATCAGGTTAGAGCATTTAAATTAATAAAACTAGAATTAGCAAAAACAAGATTGCCTTACAATAAGACCCTATTAATTAAATAATCTTACCAATCCTTATATAACTCACCAAATAACTTTTGCTGAGTTTGAATTAAAAAGAAGCTAAACAGTATTAAAAAGTAATAAGGTGTAAATCCTGCCTCAGCAGCCTGCCTTAACCTCTGCATGAAATAAAACCCCTTATAAAAAAAATWWAAAAAAAACATTCTCTGAGCTTTCTTCTATGAAATTTAATCCCTTATCCTCTTGCTTTGAGGTGTTAATGGTTCTTATATTCAATTGCTGCTTAGTGTTGCAAAAATATGAAATTTCACTCAATGGGGGACATTTGGAAAGTCAGCCATGCCAAGAGGAGAGGGTTCTTATATCTATGCATATCTATACGACAAGTTTGCACCGCATTATGGCTCAGTAACTACATGTACAGTAAATGTGCAAAGTCTTCAGCCACCACTCATTTCTTCATATTAAATTACTCACTCACTCGAGTGAGGCGGGGTATATCCTGGACAGGGTGCCAATCCATCACAGGGCACACTTACACACACTCGCGCTCATTCACACACTACGGGCAATTTGGGAACGCTAACCATCTTAATCTGCACGTCTTTGCAGTGTGGGAGGAAACCGGAGTACCCGGAGGAAACCCACCAAGCACGGGGGGTGGGGGTTATGGGGGGGAGGAACATGCAAACTCCATGCACACAGACACGAGGTGGGAATCGAACCCGGAACCTGGAGCTGCAAGGCGACAGTAACTACATTACATTAAATGGAAAGAAATGTTTTACTACATTAAAAAATTGCTTGTTTTTTAATGCTTTATAAATTCCTCTTGAATGATTCATAGGCCACTGCGTGTGAAAAACATTCCTCTGTATCTGGTCAGGTACAGGGACTGAATTGAATATGAGAAACAAAAACCTGAATGAAAGCGAAAAAAAAAAAATAATAAAATTTGCTCAAGCCTAGAATAAAAAAAATCAAGCAAATATGAAGACATTTTTTGCACAGTACTGTTTGTTGTATAGTCACGTATACTAACGACACAAGGCTTTAATGACGTTGTTAATTTTATTTTGCCTTCATACAGAAACGCTCTTTCTGTTACGCTGATGGATTCAAATTAGACAAGGAATAATTATTGAATAAAGTCAGACGGCATGGCTGTCGTGTTCCAGTGCTTTTAGCAGACAAATCAATCATTCCTAAGTGCTTTCTCCAGTAGCACCCTTCCAAAGATAGTCATGGTATCAAGAAATACATTTCAATCACAGTAAAATCCCTAGTGTTGATTTAACACTTTCAAAATTCATCTGGACCTGTATAAACACTGTACGGTGTAAATTCCTCACTGGGATCTTTTGCAAGGAATGGAATTGTGGTCTAGACCGGACTAGGATGGACTGGACTAGACTGAACTAGAAAAGACTGGTTTGGACTAGTTTGAGGTCAGTCTACTGTTTGTGCTGCATGTCACATATTTTCCATGTTTCTTCCAGGTTCTCCCATTTCCTCCAACCTCCAATAAAAGCATAAAGTAAATGAATGGGGAACTTTTTTTTGTGTGTGTGTGTGGGGGGGGGGGGTATGGGGGCCAACAGTCTTCTTGAAACTGTATTCCTGCCTTGCAACCCAGTGTTCACGGGAATAGTCTCCGCATCCACAACGACCCTAACTACAGGTAAAAGGTTTGGTAAAGATGAATGATGAGTGAATAAGATTAGAAGAGAGACCTCACTAGTGTAGGTGTGTCCAAAATACTTCTGCAGAATCCATTAAAAGACAGTCCAAGGAGGAGGATTATTAATTGAGTGAGTAACAAACATGTAACTGTGTAATATATATATATATATATATATATATATATATATGTGTGTGTATGTGTGTGTGTGTGTGTGTGTGTGTGTGTGTGTGTTAATGTGTGTGTGTGTGTGTGTGTGTTAATGTGTGTGTGTGTGTTAGTGTGTGTGTGTGTGTTAATGTGTGTTTCTTGATGATACTTTATCTTTGTTCTGTTTTCCCGCATTGTATTGCATTTGCTCTAGAACAACTTTCATGGCTGGCAACATTACCATAAGCCAGTGCTATGCCTGACAATGTTGTGATGCATTGCTGCTTTCATAGCATGTTTTAAACATTTCCTTACAAGTGCTCTACATTTCCAACTCACCAAACACTTCCTTCTAGGACACTGACTTAGTGAGTGATAGCGAAGGCAGCAAGGCAGCAAGTCAGCGGTTTCAAAGACAAGCTCTGTTCAGCTGGATAGGGCAATTATGTTTGGTCGTACTATGAAAAACCATGTCAACAGTCCACATGGTTTCAAACTGCACTCACATAGACAAAACATGCATAGCACAGAGTTTAAAGACATGACGATCAAAGAGCCTTGAAAACGGGCGATTCTAGTAGGGCTCAGCCCTTAATGACTATGCAACGTGTATAGCGTCTTGCTTCTATTATTATTAATAATTATTATAATACTATATTAAATTATTTTTCCCATATCGATTCGCAATTTCTAGCTGCAATTCGGGTAAGCGGTGTAGGGAGGTAACGCCATTTTGACCTTAGTTCCCTATGCCTCCTATATCGGTGGGTAACAGCACACCATCAAGAACACTGAATATGAAGCCATTGGCTAAGCCTGGAATTGTTGTTAAATGGTAAACAGTAGAGCACTCAAATATTCAAGCATTATTATTATCATCATCTTTAGGAGTGCTAAGAATTTTTTTTTCTCTTTTATCGAAACTATAATTAAAGCTGAGCTCAAATTCATAGTTTCTTTGTTATATTATTATATGTATATGCAAGCAATGAAACAGATTTTGCTTCTTGTCTGTAAACATTTCATGTAAAGTGTGCCTTCGATTTTTATATTTGGATTTCAAAACCTGGGTGTAACAATAAAAACATTCCAACACGGCTGCTATAAACTTTTTCTTTATATTTTGTGACAAACCAAAAACCTTAAGCTTCCTAATTACGTTACTTTTTTAAAAATGCTTGTATTATTCATACTGTACATACGGGTGAGGTTGCCATCTAAAAGCATTGGAGTAATTCACAATTTCCTAAAAATAAAAAAAAAAATACAACAAGGTTAGCTCAATTGCATAAAATTCATAGCAGACATTTGTTCAGGAGTACCGCTTTCATATGGAAATACACATGCACATGCATGTACTAATCAGTATACTCCATCAAAGAAATAGCCCTGCTATGAACATTAACATAGCTATACCTTTCTGAATTAATTCCTCAGTTAATAAAGGCATGATTTGCTTTTACAAATAACTCTGTGACCTATTTTCTGTTTTATTACAATAATAGCTCTAGGTATGAGTCACTTGGTTTGCTGTGGGTGTCAAAGTGGTGCAAGAACACTGCACGTTGCATGTATTCTACCACTCTATTGTCCATCCTGCGTATTAAAAACAGCAATCCGTTTCCGTCATGCATAGTAATGGACACCACACACGAGAGTATGTGTTTGGTGAAGAAATATCTCACGTGGCGATGAGGTTGAAGTTGTAGCAGTGAGTCAATTGAGTAGTGAGCTACCGAGTAAAAAGCTGGTGGATTAAAGGATCAAACTACAGGAATCCAAATGTTTTAAATTAGAAATAAAGCTTAATTCCTCTATCATAATAATGCACTTACTTATGCAGCGCGGTGTATGGAATATGGAGCACGATAATGTATTTTATTTGTCAAATTAGCACCTGCAGCCCGAATAAAATAAAGCAAACACAACACCTTAACTGGCTGCTTGTTCACTGAATTTGCTAATAAGAAATGAAATGCTTATTTTAGTCATTTGTCTTATGAGCTTAAATAAACGCTTGGTAAATATAAGACGTGCAGAGCTCTGAGTTGTGAAGACACGTCTGCCAGAAATAGCTGACGGTAGACCAGGAGTGTTAATCTCAGATCCAGCAGTGCAACAGCCCTATTTATGATTTTGCCTGTTCTAACAGTAAATTCAGCTCTCAGTAATTAGCAGATAAGATGAATTATATATGGAATTGTGGCCCTTTATATGGAGTGTGGAGGCTTTAAATGGAAAGCTCTGGTCATGTCTTGAAGACAGATTCTGGCAAAAGATTGCACACTGAAAGTTGAAATCTCTTCCGAAATGCTCTTGACTATAGGCTTCAATATGTAAGAGCCCTGAAGAAGGGATGAAATGACTGACTTAAATTAAATCGAAGGATACCCCTGAGCAAAATATATATATATATAATTATTATGCTTTTATTTTATTTGCCAGAATAAGAAAAAAAAAACAATAAAGATGGACCTTTCAAGAGGACACAGTTATATTAGAATAATTTTTCCACAGTTATTGCATGTATTAAATATTCTACAAAGTTACTAACTGGGTTTACAGTTGGCCTGCCATTTTATTATGTTGTTAGAAATGCAACAAAATAACTGTATAAAACATTCCTTACCTTGACTGAAACAACACCCAAGAATATTTGGTCAACCAAGGCCATGAATTTACATTATACTTGAAGCTTTTCAAAAACTCCTGGCTAATGACGAATTTCCAGACTTAATTTTTAACATAATTTGAATTATTGCAAGAAAAGAAATTGGACACACAGTTGTATCCCATTTGTCTCTATTCCATGCCTACTGCTGTTGATTGTGTCAGCAGAAAAGAAAATATTTCCAAATATTAATTTCTGAAAACATGCAATATTGGACAGATTTTTTAAAAAGGATTATTATTATTATTATTATTAAATAATGAACCACATTTATAATAGATTGTCTGGAATTTTACCTGCAGAAACAAAAGGACTGCAGAAAGTTTTCTCCGAGATATCTGGAACTCTCTACCTGTCCATTTCCCTTGCCTTTTGACAGCACTGTACTCTATGTGGGCCAGCAATTTAGACTAATCTACCTTAAGGATTTCTCAGGAACAGTGATAGTCGAATATTTTTACAATCTTCACCACCAGTGCTAGTTAGATCGCCAGTATCAGCTAACTTGACAGGCTAGCAGAGAAAAACCTTGCTTCTTTGAGAGCATCTTACAGACATAAAACTACTTTTTGAGCACTGGGAAATGCATGGAAGCATTACTCAAAGTCCTCCTCCAACATTGCAAGTGTTATGACCCTCCTGGACCGGAGTCTAACACCAATTCATACTGTCTGTGCAAATCTCATGTCCCATCTGGTCCTGGTGAACACCTACATTTTGATTTGTAATGAAATGGACATTTTTTGTTACATCATCGTGTGGAGAAAAGCTTGTTCGAGAGGGCATAGTGAGGTTACTGGTCATCTGCTATGCCCTCTGGAAAGCTTACATGAATAAGTCAACGACTTCTCGGCTGTTACTCCCCGAATCTGTGGGTACCCCGGCCTCAGTCTGCCTCAAGTTTGCATTTGATGAGATTATCAGGATCCTTATATACTGTACACATGAATAAACTGTATTATAAGGCAACCCTGCATATCTTCATCGTTGTGATTTTCCTGCCGCTTACCTCTGATTAAAATTTTAAATTCCTTCATATTGTGCGACGTCGCACCTAATTGCAACGCGATAATGAAAAGTTGCTTTGAACATTTCTGTGTCTGTTTTGAGTAATGGGTAATATATCTTAGCTGACAGTTCTATCGTGTATGGTGTCATCTGAAATCAGGGCGTATCATCTCACAGAATCATCGGAGCTAAAATTAAAATTGGTCAGATATACGCTGCTTAGCTATGGTTTTCTCGCCCCGTGATATAAGAGGAAGCCGACAGTGCTATTAATTTGCGCCTTTTTTTTTTTTTCCGCACAAGAATGCTTTTCCTTTGTAAATTCATATTGACCATGTCGTGGTCCAGCACCCACCGACGGAAGTTAAACCTCCATGACTCCCTGAGAGAGTAATGACCGAGATATTATTACGCCTGGAGACAATGACTTATTCATGTAAACAAGAAAGTCTTTCAGAGCACAAAGAGCATAACAGATGACCGCTGGGCCTCACTTTGCTCTCTGGAAAGAGCTTTTCCCTGCATGAAGTATTCGCAATCCAAACTGCTGCTGGTGTGGTCATCAAAGCCAACATATGCAGGCACTTTACCTTGCATGTTCAATCTCTTCGAGGGAAACATTCTCCTTTTTTCTCTCATGTATCAGTAATCAGCAGTGTGAGGAATCAACCTAAGCCTTCCTGCTGTGCTTATGAGTGCTCCTCGGCTGTGGTTCGGATAGGCACTTTAAACGTAAGCATACAAAAGGCCATCCTGAACTGTATCTGCATTCGACTTTCTCCTCTTTGCTCGCCCACCTTCTGTCCAAAATAAAAAAAAAACGACTTGATGTGACATGCCATGCCAGAAGCAGAGGCGAAGTTCTGTTTGGAAACCTGCTCCTGCAGGTAAATTAAATATCAGCTTTCAAATCATTTATGGAGGCACCAGATGTGGCAAAGTACTAAAATTCTTTACAGAAATAAAAATGTGATTACTCAGCTAATAAATTGTGTTGTAAAAGTTGAAGAAGAAAAAAAATGTTGAAGTATAGCTTTAAGTTTAAAAATTTACAGCATGGATGTAAAAGAACTTTGAATGTCACCCAAATGTCTGYCGCAGATCGCTCTGATTTTAGCTTCTTCGTGGTTAAGAACTGAAAAGAAAAAGATTACCTCCGGCTAAACAGGTTTATTCCTACTGTAGGTTCTCAAATGTTAGCTATTTTGACAATACACACTAGGTGAAACCTAAAAGCCATAGTAGCTGCCACAATGCTGTCTTGATTAATACAAAGTATATTCCTATCACGTGTTCAATATTCCCTAAGGTAAGTCTGAATTTCATTAACAAAATACCCGTACTTCCTTACACTCTACCTCCGCGAGTCATCCACCTTTTGTTGACTGTATGTAATGGCTGTCAGTTGTCCCAAAGAAATGCAAAGTATCAGCGAGTGATATGGAGCTTGTAATTGACCTAGCACCTTCTCAAAGGTTAAATAATTCCAGCAGCAAGAGTCAGCGAGAAACGTGTTTGTCTTTCCAAGATGTTGTTAGCTACTCCTGCCCTGTCAACATTTGCCAACTGAGCATCCAAGAAAAGAATCCATTTTCCTTATAATGCTGAGCGCGCCTGGCCATGAATTTACAATGTGGATCAGCAGATTTCAGGTTTTTGCAATGTAAACAATAGATGCCTTCAAGCCACTTCTTGTCAATTGCTACTACGGTCAAGTGGATCCGTGGCCATGTAGGATAGAAATGCCTTCCTGTAGAAATGCCTTTAGTATGGGTTGTTAAAGCAGAGGGCATCCCARGAACATCTGGTAAAGGGCAAAAGCATTATTTTGTTAAAAGGAAAACATTATTTAAATACCAACAAAATTTTGATCAATTGCGGTTTATAAATTAAATAGGTTAACTTTTGTAAAATCAAGAACAGTGTCACCAGTTGCCATAAGGATAAATATACAGATTGACATGAAATTCAATTCAATTTTATTTGTATAGCGCTTTTAACAATTGTCATCATCGCAAAGCAGCTTTATCCAATCAAAAGAATTATTTAAGTTTGTATGAAATGTTAATGTAAAATGGATGCTGGGGCTCATTTCATTAAGTACAGACTGTAGATTTTCCATGTGATGTACAGTATGTTAAATAAAGTAAGTGAACAAAAAATGTCAGCACCAAATTAAAAAAAGAGCAAGTATCATCAGTATCAAAATACAAAATTAAACAAAGGGACAAGCGAGTGTAGTGTAAGGTTTGAAGACTGGGCTAATGGCAGCAGTTGTGTTTTGTATACCTACTATTCAGGAGAGAAGTGACATTATTAGGGACTTGACTTAAAATGTGTCACAATCACAAATAGTGCTGCCGTTGGCTCAGGTGGTGGAGACTCTGGTTTGCTGATTAAAGGGTCGGGGGTTTGATCCCACCGCCAAATTGCCACAGTTAGGCCTTTTGGCAAGGCCCTTACCCCTATGCCCATGTGAAATTCCCGGCCACTGGAGACGCCTGAAGAAATGCGCAGAAGGGAGGATGCAGGAAGGGCATTCAGCGTAAAACCTGTGCCAATGACTGATCTGATGTGGCAACCTCAAGAAAGGAAAAAAAGAAAATGGCGAGCTGCCTGTAAACCTTTCAGTTAAAGTGTTTGTGCTAGTTCTGTACCTACAATGAGACACAAAGCTTACAGCCTCAACCACAATACTTTCCTAATAGTAATTCTGAGTTATTGATAGACGGCACAATTTTTGTCTCTCCCATTCAATATCATGACCAAGCATTACTGCTCTGTCCAAAAATAAGCCATAGACTTTGACCTCTCATTCAGAATCAATTCCTGTGATTAATTCTACTAAGCAAAAAAAAAAAAAAACTATTTTGTCTTCTCACAGCAAGTACAGAAGAGACACAAGCTGTGTACAGCATTTTCGTGCATGACAAACAATCACAATCAGGCCTGTTACCCGTCCTTCTGTTGTGCTGTGTATTTTCATGTCAGTTCTCCCCTCGAAACGAGCCCTGCGCTGCGTCGGACGTTTTTAATTAAATAAATGGCCGTGTTGCACTGGCACGGGTCCAAAAAGCCTATATAGCATGCAAATCTGTGAAGGGTTAGAGAATAGAGTATGGTTAAAGCACTTCCCATCTGGAAGCCTTATGTACACGTGCAGCGGCTCATTATTCGCATACCAGTGACTACATTGCAAGCTGATCTACAGTGTGAAGGAGGAAATGCTTAAACACATGCGACTGAGAGAAATTTACCAGCCTCTGATACTAATGGAGGGAGGACGACATTCATTTTATACACCGCCTGACTTTAAGCAAGGTGCATTAAAGGCACACTTGAAAAATTGTTTGTTAACAACCCAGGAAGGCTTGCAGAAACAGTTAGCATTACATAAATTTGACCTTGCTAAATGGTCCTCAGTGGTGTTTATGTAGTGCAAGCCTCACATATACTGTAGCACTACATACATTCCAGCAGACATCCACTGTCAAACAGATCAATTTTGTTTATTTTAATGTTTAGGATATCGTGACTACTGAGTTTATCACTGTTATTGAAAATAAGTTCAATTTTAACTGTCTATAAAATGTATTCCCACTGCTTTGCTTTGATTCGAAAACTAAATGGCATTAGCTTTAATTATTTGGTGAAATGTCCCGTTAAAATTAAAATGATCCCTCAAGCCCCTAGAACTCCTTCACAATCTGAGTCTTGGAATATGCCAAAAATCCATAGATGTGATAATCTTGCCATTCCCTTAACATTTCGATCATCAGCTGATTTCATTATATTGCCGAATAACGTTGTTGAGCCTAGACCTGACCAACCGATGCAACCCCGCACCATACAGTAACACTGCCTCCAGAGGCTTGTACAGTGGCCACAATACATGCATCACTTCACACATCGCTCCAAAATAGGGTCAGTTTGGATTCTTCAGATCACATGACCCTTTTCCTTTGCTCCAAAGTCCAATCATTATGATCTCTATCATTTTGTTCTATTAGACTCACTAACAAGTGGTATTCATATGGTCGCACAGCTGTTTAATCCCAAGTCTGTTGTTCTCATTACACTGTGTGTGTGTGTGTGTGTGTGTGTGTGTGTGTGTGTGTGTGTGTGTGTGTGTGTGTGTGTGTGTGTGGAAATGTTCAACTTTACCATGCATTTAAGTAATCTCTGATTACTTTTATGATCGCACATTTTCCATAAAGTTGATGGCTCACCACTATCCATCCAGATTTTAATAATGTGTTGGAGGGTTCGCAATCCAATTCCAGTACCTTCAACAAGTCATTGTCTTTGTTTAATAGAGTAAGGGTCCATCCACGGTACGTTGGGTAACAAATGCCCCCACCCTCCCCCCCCGTAGAGATGTATTTTGTTATTAGGTCAGGTTGCCAGTTCGATGCCTGATTGTATTTGAGCACTCGAGTGTGAATGGCCTTGCTCAAGGGCCTAACTATGGCGGAGCTTCTGACCCACCGGTCACATCTGAACACCTTAACCAATAAGCTATTCCTGCCATCTTTGTTTAATGGAGATCAATAATTTAACTCTGTAAATTTTACATTATTTTGTCAATTTATATGGTTGCTCAATGACAGAGTTATGTGTATTTTTTTTCTGACGCACAAATGGTGTTATTTGAGTGGTGAGACTATGAATCTGACATATCATATTACCAAATCAGCTGTCATGGCAACCCAATGCAAGCCAGACTGCAAAGCCATATCAGAACCTTTTGTCAACAAAAACCTGAAATCAGAATTGACAAAAGCAATCTTGAAAGAAGCTTTTTTATAAATGTCAGTTGTGAGGACAGCCTGATATAGGTCATGCAGTCCTGTAACAACAGCCTTTAACCAACATATTATCTGGAGCTGCCTCATCTATTAGAATTTAGGAATTTTCTTCATTGTACAATATGTGAAGTAGAGCTGATGCTCCTCTGTATTGAGAAGAGCAATTTCAGATGGTTCAGCCACTGGTCTTCTCCTGCCAGAGCTAAATCACGTATATCTTACTAGATAAAAACCCCGGGGCAGACCCGGGTCCTGCTGGGAGAGATTATTATGTCTTATTTTGGACTGGGGAATGCCAAAGGAATCTGGAATCTCTGGATCTGGATAGAGGAGTCTCTCTACAAGTTCAGCCTTTGCAGAGACCTTAAACCCTGGGACATTTACCTTCGTGGTACACATCGATCAGACTTAAGTTAAAACCAACAACAACACTGCTGAAAGGGCTTGCAAAGGGTGGTCTTGGAAGATTCCCAAATCCTTTACAGAAAACCTGTTTTTTTTTTTTTTTTTTTCAGAAAAAAAAAAACAATTCTTTGCATTTGTACTGTAGTTCTAAGCTATTTGCTTTCAAAAAATACATTTCTTCCAGGGAACAAGTTCATTGTAGTAGTGCTCTTAAAAGAACAGTATGCATCCCACAGGAATCTGCAAGCATGAAAAACTTTTTATATACCATCCAAAAGAAATTTGGAGACGGGATTTAGAACAAGCTCTACAAGGGTGCTGTACTTATCAATAGAGGCATCGATAGAAGTGATGGATGTGACGATCATAAGAGGGCTGTCGATTTCTTAGACTATATTGTGTGTACGCAGTTCAACTGCAGGAAGAACACGATTTTGCCCTGACTGCAAGGAAGTGAGCAATAACTAAAAGGCTTTTTTTTTTTTTTTTGGTGACTGTTTTAAATCCAATATCAACTGTGCTTTGATTCAGCCTAGAGAAAGAAAAAAAAACATTGGACTAATAGGTAAAAACTGCCCTAAGACAATTTCTTCATTTTAACATGACCTCCGTTTTAATGCTGAAGCTCAAGGTCTATAAACAAACGGTGAAAAAAAAAGTGTTACTCACATATGCAGTGACATTCAAATGTGTGTGCAAAAACAGCCTGGCTTATCAGGCTAGCAAAAAGCTTGCCTGGGGGAAATAAATGAAAGGTTGAAAAGAGTTCCCGATACACTGCAGTAGCACCTGAGTACCTGGGACTGGAGTAAAGGCAATAATGGATTAGCATATTTCTATCATCCATGAGAAATTTGGAGATGGCATTTTAAACAAGTTGTGCAGCTGTTTCACACTCATCAGTTTAGCACCGGTATTATAGAAATTATAAACGTGACAACTTTTACAATTCGCTAGGTGAGTTTAAATGTTCACTTGCCTGAAATACCAAAGCAAACGCGAGCATTAAATACACAAATTCAATTATACATTCATCCTCTACAGTATATGTCACTTGATAATAATATATTCATCTCTGGTACATGAAAGGAAGCAAAACATATTATTTTACGTGTGCAATGTAAAAAACCTTGTTAAGTGTGTCTAATAGAAATCATAACTTTTTTTTTTTTTTTTCATTAAACACTATTATCACTCTTGATATCTACTAAGGCTATTCTACTCCAAATGGTCTGACATTTCATTTCATGGTCTCAGCGCCTACGCACAAGCACAGTGTGGGCTGCTACTGTAGTCGATTCATGCAAGAACACACTTCCCCAGAAGGAGGAGGAGGAGGAGGAGGAGGAAGAGGAGGAAGGTGCTCAGCCCGCTCAGGGAGAGTTTCATAATAGACTATCGACTGCATTTTTTTAAATTAGAGCCCTTGAGTGATTAGTTTTTTTTTAAAAATTATGTGTTGCCAGCAGTATGAGCACAAATTAGAGAAAATATTAATTAAACTCAACCTAATTATAAATGTGTTGGCATAAGGAGTTTACGTCACACTTGTCTTTTACATGACCTAGAAAAGAAAGATCAAAGGAATTTTGTTCATGGATCGGAAGAGTTCAATATTTTATGGCAGGGGGGAAGTTTGCTTGAAAATGCGCTTCAGCGGCTCACAAAAATGGTGCAAGAAGACATATCTGTAATACTAATTACACCCAAAACTAGTAAACAAACATAAATTTCCTCTTATTGTTCTTTTGTTTTAAACATAGAATGAGAATGACACTAATTATAGATGACCGGACTGCTAAAAAAACTTATTAAAAAATATTTTCTACATATCTTGGCTATGTCATGTTCCTTATGAGACAGAATAAGGTTCCAGACCACACATCTTAACCAGATAATAGGCTGGAAAACAGTCTACTACMAGATATGTAGAATTGTACAACACTGGGCATTCCTTTATATTTGGAATCATGAATATTTGGACACTTTGGCAGCCAAATGAAATAATGTAAGTTTTGCAGCTTTTAAAAAGATTATTTTAAGGGGCCTCCGAGTGGCGCAGTGGTAAAGTGCTCGCCCTATCATCCGGAGATCGCCAGTGGTGCTGTAACCTCTCGCAGCCGGAGGTCTAGAGAGCTCTCTCAGAGGGGAGGGACGGGAGGTACTTGGTGCTCCCACATTAATCACGGCTCTACAGCCAATCAGGGGCGTCTGTGAGCTCACACAACGGAGGGAGCGGATAGCGCTGTCCTCCGAGTGTGTTACGCCGCCCCCAACGGTGCGCGAGCGAGCAGTTCGAAAAGATGCGGTCGGCTGGCGTCACTTGGTTCAGAGGAAACACGTGATAGTCTTCGGCCCTCCGAAGTGGTAGTAGTAGCCTTAATGTGGTGCCCCCTAGTGACAGTGGACACGACTAAATGAGGGAGAAAATTGGGGGGAAAAAATCCCTCCCCCAAAAAAGATTATTTTAATAAAGCAAAAATTGATAAAAACTGATTTATCTATGCTATCTTTCTTATTTATCTTTTCTTTGAGTTACACAGGTGATATACAGTAAACGCAAATACCAAAAAATTATTTTGATTATACCAAAATATCAATTTTGTGCGATTTTTGCAAAACGCTATATATCCACCTCCCACAGTTAAATAAATCATCCTGCAATCATGTTTTTCAGATTATTAGAGTATGCAATAATAATTATTATCAATATTACATGGTGCATGTTTTAGCAAACTACTTTTTTGGCTGGGAGTTTGTTGCGATGAAACATCAAGTAGTGGCAGCAAATTACATCCAAGGAAAAATGTGGGTTTTGCTATGCATTTCATCTTTATAAATGAATTAGTCATTGTTGAAGTATTCAACAATATTTGAGAACTATTCTAAAGAATGCAAAAACTTTTAATTACTGACGATGTTACACAAAGAAGCGATGCAATTGGCTTTTTTTTTGCTATAGAAATCAGCCACTCCGTGTCAAGGATTGCATATAGATGTCTTTGAATAAATGTTCAGGACAATTATTTGCCAAAATGAGTAAAAGTCTGACAATGAATCGAATTAGATTTTTACAATCAGTATTTCAATTTAAATTCTCTATTATTGGTGCCGCAAAATTTTTTTTTCCCATTTTCATACACAAGTCAATCAAACATAAACAAATTAACCATAACATTACAACCAACTTGTGCCACCAAGGCAGCTCTGACCCCCACGGGCACGACTCCACAAGACCTCAGAAGATGTGCTGTGGTGTCTGGCACTAAGACGTTAGCAGCAGATCCTTCTATGGATGCTCAATCATATTCAGTTCTGGGAGGTTTGGGGGCTGGACACTGCCAGCTGTGAGGCACTTTGTGCTCTGACACCTTTCTATCAGAGCCAGCCCTTTTTTTCAACAGTTTGTGCTACTGTACATTGGCTTTACCGTCACATTAATGAGCCTTGGGTACCTTTGACCTGTATGAAGTTTACTGGTATATAATTGGTAATTAATGCTATTCAATTCACCTGGCAGTGGTGTTGATGCTATGGCTGATCGGTGTACACATACTATGTTGTTTTGCAATTTTGTCACAATCCTATAAAGTAAGTCCTCATGGCCATCATTTATTGTGGTTGTATTGAGTTCATTGCTGTTTGGATGTGAGTGAATCATATACTGTACAGTCGTGGCCAAAGGTTTTGAGAGTGACACAATTATTAGTTTTCACAAAGTTTGCTGCTAAACTGGCGCTTCTTTTTCAGGACCTCTGCAATTCGACTGGGCTGCTCTCAATCAACTTCTGGGCCAAATCCTGACTGATAGCAACCCATTCTTTCATAATCACTTCTTGGAGTTTGTCAGAATTAGTGGGTTTTTGTTTGTCCACCCGCCTCTTGAGGATTGACCACAAGTTCTCAATGGGACTAAGATCTGGGGAGTTTCCAGGCCATGGACCCAAAATTTCCACGTTTTGGTTCCCAAGCCACTTAGTTATCACTTTTGCCTTATGGCACGGTGCTCCATCGTGCTGGAAAATGCATTGTTCTTCACCAAACTGTTGTTGGATTGTTGGAAGAAGTTGCTGTTGGAGGGTGTTTTGGTACCATTCTTTATTCATGGCTGTGTTTTGGGGCAAAAATGTGAGTGAGCCCACTCCCTTGGATGAGAAGCAACCCCACACATGAATGGTCTCAGGATGCTTTACTGTTGGCATGACACAGGACTGATGGTAGCGTCACCTTTTCTTCTCCGGACAACCCTTTTTCCAGATGCCCCATACAATCGGAAAGAGGCTTCATCCGAGAATATGACTTTGTCCCAGTCCTCAGCAGTCCATTCGCCATACTTTTTGCAGAAGGTCAATCTGTCCCTGATGKTTTTTTTGGAGAGAAGTGGCTTCTTTGCTGCCCTTCTTGACACCAGGCCATCTTCCAAAAGTCTTGGCCTCACTGTGCGTGCAGATGCGCTCACACCTGCCTGCTGCCATTCCTGAGCAGCTCTGCACTGGTGGCACTCCGATCCCGCAGCTGAATCCTCTTTAGGAGACGATCCTGCCGCTTGCTGGACTTTCTTGGATGCCCTGAAGTCTTCTTAACAAGAATTGAACCTCTTTCCTTGAAGTTCGTGATGATCCTATAAATTGTTGATTTAGGTGCAATCTTAGTAGCCACAATATCCTTGCCCGTGAAGCCATTTTTATACAACGCAATGATGACTGCACACGTTTATTTGCAGGTCACCATGGTTAACAATGAAAGAACAATGATTTCAAGCATCACCCTTTTAACATGTCAAGTCTGCCATTCTAAGCCAATCAGCCTGACATAATGATCTCCAGCCTTGTGCTCGTCAACATTCTCACCTGAGTTAACAAGACGATTACTGAAATGATCTCAGCAGCTCCTTTAATGACAGCAATGAAATGTAGTGGAAAGTTTTTTTTCGGGATTAAGTTAATTTTCATGGCAAAGAAGGACTATGCAGTTCATCTGATCACTCTTCATAACATTCTGGAGTATATGCAAATTGCTATTATAAAGACTTAAGCAGCAACTTTTCCAATTTCCAATATTTATGTAATTCTCAAAACTTTTGGCCACGACTGTACATACATGAAAATGCCTTTTTGGTCATCTTCACATGAAGTCCAGAGAGAAAAGCTTCCATGTACAGTAATATGGATGTCCTCACGCGCTCTCCCGCACCCTCTCTCCCTCTCACTCCATGCATTCCTACACACTGCGTATACTCTTCTTTATATTCCCAGAATTTCGCCGAACAACAACAAAACAAGAAATCGATACTAAAGAGTGCTACTCATGCAACACAATGTTGAGCCTAATTGTGTGTGCATGCTGCGTTTTGCAGGCTGCTACGTGCTATCAGGGCCAACGATGCACCTCCCTGTTCTTTTGAAATCTACTTCGTCCAGACAGAGGTAATGCTACATGGCGGGGACGTCATTATAGACATGCAGTGGTAGAGAGCACCCAAGGGCTGTTTGAAATCAGCCATAAGTTAAGGCGTCGTAATGCATTTGCAACAAACCAGTGTCCCATCCTGGGTGTGTTTCCGCCTCGTGTTCAATGCTCCCCATGGTAGCCTCCAGATCTATTATGATCCTGACCATGCATGATAAGAGAATGTGAGCAATGATTGCAATGATTAAAGAAGCGCATCGTTAAAGGCACTGCTGACCTCTGCTAAAACTACATACACCTTGAGAGTTGGATTTTCAGGGTAAACAAGCTGAGCTCACTTTCACTATACCTGGGATATACAGTAGGCTCTTTCTGGGGTAGAAAATGAAAGCAGAATCTTAAAAGACCCACTACATGGCCGAAATGACAAATTGCCCTTTTAAACCATGTTGTCTATTTGTAGTATGCGACATATGGTCCCGCTACACCACTGATGCCATGTGATGACCCTTACCCAGCAATGTGAATGTACTGCTCCTTTTCTCTGTGAGCTATTAGAGAAGTGGGTATGGCACACAGGAAACATCTGGTGGGGGACATGGGTTTTGCCCTAGCTGACCAAATTGCCAAGACTGTAAGCAAGACATATCTTCCTTTTTATACCTAGGCAAGTATGTTGACTAAGAGAAAATCCATGTTATTTCTTATATGCTAAATTTGAAGGCTTTTGACGTCTATTTTTAAGTCGAGTGAAGACCGAAACAGCAGTTAATAGAGGACACTGTGCTATGTACTGTAAGGGAGTTAACACAAGAAACTGTGTGGTTAAAAATAAAAGCTCCCGAGCTTATGTAACATTTTTCAAATTCATTTGGAACAGATTAATGTGTTTCCTTGTGCACTGACAGTTTGTGCTTTTTTATACACCCACCCAGTCTTGCAATAACCCTCACCAAGTGATTATTACTTTGGGGTGGTTTAGAAGTGTCAAGGCTAACCTAACTAGAATGTGTAATTAAAAAGAACACTTATCGGTAGTCCACCATATAAATCATTTCCACTACATGAAGTTACGTATTGTTATGAAGGCTTTTTGAGTCGACACTATGCACTAAATCTTTATTTCATAAAATATATATTTTTTAAAAGACTACTTACTCTTTCTTGGTCTCCCAGACACTTGACACCAACAATTTTATGTTTAAAATTTAATAAAACTAACTTGACTAAAAAAATAATAATAATAAACTGTTGAATTCAAATGAACAACTTGGTTGGATTATGTTTGAATTAATGCAAAATTGTAATACTTTGTTTAAACCGAAAGTAAACCTAAGCAGGGTTTTAAGTGACTGGAGTCATGCGGTATTCCTACAAATCACGCCTATAGAGACAACATAGAAATGCCAGCCAGCTGTAATCACAGAAAGATTAAGGGGCAGTAAGAAAATTTACGCCTTTAAATGCTTTCGTTCTATGTACCATAGTAGCATTTATTAATTTTGGCCAGAAAAGGCTCTGTACTAATAGACATCTGAGAGTCCAAATCATTGGAATGCCAGATATGCACTATATATATGTATAGTTAGAAACCTGGTGTAAGACCACAGCACCCCTGAAGCAGACAGGGCTAAGAACCTTGCTCAATGGGTCAACAGTGGATGTCTGGAGGTGCTAGGGCTTGAACCCCCAATTTTCTGATCAGTAACTCAGTAACTCACAGCCTTAACTGATTGAGCCAGCATTGAGGCCTCCTTGAAGTGGATGCAGTGGTTTAATTCTTCGTCTAAGAGATATATGTAAATAATAATAAAAACAATAATACTAATATTAATAATTATGTTGCATAAGTGTAAAAAAGTGTCTTATGTGCAAATAACACTTTTCCTTGTAATCCAGTGCTCACTCTTTTAGGGCAAGTGATTACCAACTAACCATAACTTGCTTTGGCCATTTTTTTTTCACTCTACCTTGCAAAAATGCTCCAAATCATTTTATGATTTACATTTTTCTTCTGTTGTTCCGCAGGTTTTCGTAAAATATTTAGACTKGGTCATCCTAAAATTCTTATATTTTTAGTCGTAATTGTGCTGGAATGTGACAAAAATCTTCAGTTCATCTAGAAGAGGCCTGCAGGTTTTGTGACTTTGTGATTGGTACTGTATTTGGAGCGATCCGCGATTCCGGCTAACTTGAATAGATCCAGCTGAAGAGAAGCATTGGTATGGTGTAAGCTGTCTGGTTTTGGGCCAACATTTCTCCTAGATCGTAGAAGGAAGCCCAAAATTTCTACCCTGGTGTCCTCACACCATAACACCTTTTTCTTTTGTTTGCTGTCTGTGTACAGTGGTTGCTCAGCAGGATAAGGCTCGGGGTTACTGATCAAAATGTCGGCAGTTCAAGCCCCAACTCCTCCAAAATGCCTCTGCTGAGCCCCTGAGCAAGATGCTTAACGCTGTTTGCTCCAGAGGCGCTATATCAAGACTGTGCTCCGACCCCAGGTTCCAAACAAGCTGGGATATGTGAATTTTACTGTTCTGTAATGTATATGTAACAAAGGCTCCTTCTTCTTGCTTTTGGCTTCTGTGTAACCACACGACTGTATCTAACTAGACATTGCTGTTGCATGCACGGACTCAGGAGCACTTGCCAGATATTCCTGCAGGTTTTTTTCATTTTTCTGAAGGTATCTCTGTTTTCTGCTTGTCTTTTTTTGATCAATTTTGGAGAAACATCCAGTTCTTAGTAATGTCTATGTGGTGCCCCATTGTGTCCTGCTGTTCACGATGTTGAATGGTAAGTTCTTTGTACCCCTCTCTTGATTGATACCATTAGACAATAAGATCCCACAAGTTCTTTTCTGATCACCCGTGAGATAAAAGCCAAAGCAACAGCAAGAAATTCCTACAGAAACAGCTGAACTTTATTTAGGGTTAATCAGTACCACTTCCTTGAAGACAAGTGTATAATTAGTTTTAAACAAGAGTTTAAATGTGATTAGTTATTTCGGAACCCTGTCACACGCTCCATTATAAATACTGTGCACTAATGCAATCAGGTTATTGTCAATTATTTTCTTTTCCCTTTCCCCCTGAATTTTCTATTTCTATTTTTCACTTAATTCAGTTTATTGCTAGATCACATTAAAGGTAGGGGGAAAAAAAGATCTGAAATGATTTAGCTTGGTTTCATGTTTTACATTTTTTTTTAAAAAGCTACGATTTAAATAGTGGTGTGTAGACTTTTGATATATGTATCAAAAGTATGTATACACAGAAACGCAGTGACAATACTTCAAAACTGCCAGCCTTATTTTCTGACCGTAACTCCTTCGCTCTCAGATTGTGAATGCTTCGCCTCCACACAGGTTATCAATGTGTCTTTTGATTGTTGCCTAAGAAGGTTCTTCATTTATATTCCTGAGTAAAAGTGGAGCCTCTGCAGATGGCTCATAGAAGGGCTTTCATACTGACGTAGGAGCAGCTTCCACCAGCCACGCTTTTACTTCAGCCATTATAACTGAAAAGGGTGCAAGGCTGAGGTTCATGAAGGCAAGTTCTAAAAGCATTCTGCAGATGTGTGCATGTGTGTGTGTGAGAGTGTGAGAAAGAGAGAGAGAAAGGTAGAAAGAGAGAGAGAGAGAGAGAGAGAGAGAGAGAGATGGTGCATGGGATAAGCAGGGTCAGATGCACAGTTAGTTTTTGCTGCAGCTTGGCTTGCCGGGGAGTTGAGCCCCAACGCTCCTCCTAATTCTCAGATGGCAGCCCTGACCTAGCTAGCAAGATAACACAAAGATCGACTCGAACAAACTTCTATTCCTACAGACAGTGGCAAGAGCAGTAATTACTGCACAAGTGTCTGATTTTTTATTTATTTATTTATTTTTACTGGGCTTGTCTCATAAATTAATTATGAGATTACCCCCATCAACTCCGCCTTGTGACAATGTGTATTGTTTAAAATGCTGCATAAATCCAATTTTATTGAATGATTTCACTAATCAAGATAAGCACATTATTCAGTAATTACCACAAATAAAGTTAATGATAAAGGTGTGTACATTAGCTTGGGGAACACACATCTGGCTGCACCAAGTTATCCTAGGAATTATAAGAAAATAGTAAATAGTATATAGATTTGGGTTTTTAAATTGGGAAATGTGTGTCTGATTTGAATAGTTAATCTGGATCATGTCAACAGCCAGATTTTGGTTGGTGTCAATAATAGTGGATTTTTGGTTCTGTAGACTGTGAGTACCGAACGCAAGATACTGCAAAAATGAGATATAATTTGGGACTGAAAAATTTGCATAAGGATTTTATTTTCCAACGGAAGCATTCTTTAAGTTTAATTTCTTCACACATTTCAATGTCTAAAAAGGCGCATCATGAATTAACACATGAATAGGCAAAAAAGCGTAGACATCTGGGGATGGTGACATACTTGCAGTTTTACAAATTGTTTTATAACTCGCCGGCTGTTGCGTACGATTGCACTCAGCCGTGCCAATACGCCAGACTCTATAATTCTAACACGTCGCTTTTATTCTCAAATACAGCATGGTAGTCCAAACAAAGTGTGCTCACAAGTCACAAGTACATCACTGTCATCATGATATACTGTACAACAAAGCACAATACAGACAGACAGACAGACATATAGATAGATAGATAGATAGATAGATAGATAGATAGACAGGGATTTCTGATTTGTGCAGAATAGCAGAACACAGTTATAAGAGTAAAAACTACCTTCATTTCTCTATATAATCCACTGCTACACTGCTAATCCACAGTTACCGCAGTGGTTTACTAGCGCTTGGATATCATCAAGATAGAAAGTTTTCACAGTACGCTGGAGCCATGATCTCTTTATCTCTCTTATCGGAACCAATAATTCTTTTAATCGCCCAAACATGTAGAAATGGCTTGGAGCGAGGTCAGGACTGCATGGGGGATGTGGCAATAACTCCCAGCAGAATTGGGGTTGGTGTCTCTCCTGGAGGTTATTGAAAAGTCATCCATCGTTTTTTTAAGGATCAGGCATTCCATTCAATGAATGTTCACGGGAATGACTGCAGTGGGCTCTGAGCCACCTTGGCTAGGATCGTCATTCACAGACCTAGAGCCCTCTTTAAAGCTTTTGCGCCATTCAAATATTTTACTGCGGGTAAGAATCTCATCACCATACTGTGCTTGAAGTCTTCTGTAAACGGTTTTCAGCCTACATTCGGAAGATATTTCATCAGAATACCCGGTTTATCTTGAACATCACGTGTGTGTGTGTGTGTGTGTGTGTGTGTGTGTGTGTGTGTGTGTGTGTGTGTGTGTGTGTATTCTACATGGGTTACCAGTAAAACAGGCTATGTACCGGAGATATGGGTTACCACTAAAAAAGGCACTAACTAATAAAGGAAGCAACATGAGGCATCTCATTTTTCTACCTTTATTAGGACCTAAATTTATTTCCATTGCGGTTGAATATTAAAGTTATGGGAATTGAGAATATTTTATATGTCCCGAAATTATTTGTATAAAAGATAGATAGATACAATAGATAGATAGATAGATAGATAGATAGATAGATAGATAGATAGATAGATAGATAGATAGATAGATAGATAGATAGATAGATAGATAGATAGTCTATGTATGGGGGAGCTGTCCATGGTGTTGAAAGTAAAGGCAAGCTCTGGTTTTAACCCAGGAGAATCTGGCCATTTATTAAAATATGATTAATAACAGGCAGATTTTCAAATCTTCCTTTGACATGTTCATATTAAAAGGCCTAAATTACTCAGGAGCCATTTTCATGATTTGGCATGACATTCATCAAACCATTCAGGAAATGACACCTACACAGGAGAACAGCTTCAGTGTTGGTCTTAACATTGCTGTAGATTGTTTTTTGTGAACACGACGCTGAAAGGTGTGTTAGCTTCAAATTTGCCACCCAAATGATCAGCAAACTCCAATAGCCTTGTCAGCTTTGAATACATTCTGGTGGCTGTGATGATAAATAGATTACTGTTACGTTGATAATCATTTACAGTAATGAATTAGGCATGCTATTGAGTAACACTATAGCACCCAGATTAATTCATTTAACAGCACTAACATTATTTATGTGCACATGCCTGGGGAGTATGTTTGGAGCTCAAATTTCAACCCCAAATGTGTAATGTGCACAGTCATTAGTCCTAGTCCTGTGAGGATTATATCTTGATTGAGCCATGCTGGATTAGGAATGTACTCTTTAAAACCACATTGCTCAATCCAGTTTTGCATTAACAGTGGATTTAAAGTCCTGACCTTAAACCAAACTGCAGGAACTACATACAGGTGACATCGTCCTGTTCACTTTTGCCTCTTTCTTATTTCTTTCAAAGCAATTTTGAGGAAATTTTGACAAAACTTTAGATAATCTGTCATGTTTGTGTCTCTTAACAAAAACTGGTTACATTTTTGGGTTGTTATCCAAGATGTTCAGTTGAGTTAAATTTTATCTGAATACCAGTTGTAAGTTTTGTCTGTTTCCACACATCAATGTGCACATTTATAGCCATTGTTAACTAGCTAGTGGTATGTAACAGGTTTATTCTGAAATGAGGGGCCTCTGTGTGCTATTTGTAGACCATCCATTCTCACTCTTAATACGTTTATGCTTAGTTGAATCATAGTTTTCACCCTTACTGCAACAGTAAACCAATCAGACTTTTCAATTGAGCTTATGGAAGGATTTTGTTAAGTACTGAAATTCTACACATAATATTTGTCCTTTATAAAGTTGCAATGAATATGCATTTACAGTAGATATATTGTATTTTGTTTGGTCATGACAAATCATACGTATTATTTGTCTTTACTGGACGTAGAAATTCCATAAAAATATCTCGCTGTAATATCACAAGTGCTATTCAGTTCAATTCAAACATTTAAGTCAAACCAGGAGTACCTACCTCTATTTCTCTATATAATCTCTATATAATTCCCTGCTACAATAATGCACTTATTCTAACATTTCACTTATGCCTGGATACCATCAAAGTAGAAAGATTTCTCAGTACGTGCGAAATCTGCTTCATATTATCGTCACTGCTGAAACACTGGAACTCTTTTAATGGACCAAATATGTGGAAATCACTTGAAGCGAGGTCACGACTATACGGGGGATGTGGCAATAACTCTCAGCCAAATTCCTGTAAAGTGGTGCAGTGGGCAGTATGATGTCATGCATTGTCCTGCAAAAACACCTTTGGTGATCAAACCAGGCTATTTTTTCCTGAGTGTGTTCCATTTTCTGAATGTTCATGGGAAAGACTGCAGTGGGCTCCGAGCCACCTTAGCCTTGATCATGATTCACAGACATATGGCCATTTTACTGCAGCTAAGAGTCTCATCACCGTATTGCGCTTGAAGTCTTCTGTAAATATCAATCAATTTTATGCCTTTGTTCACGAGAAATTTCATCACATTTGACTTAAATGCCTCCCAAATTTTTAAATGTTACCTGTTTCTCTTTAACAAGTTCCTTGTCTTTTTCCCCCTTACTTTCACCCCCCTAATTTACTTATTTTCCTATTTTTAGTTAATCACATTTAATTAGACTTTTTCTTATCTGCTCTGATGGCAATTACAACTTCCTGTCATCCTGTGTTTTGACCTGTACATTATGGCTACTTCTAAAATGTGGATCCCAAATGGCTAAGAGCATCTTAGTGCATTACCTCAGGTATAAAACAATGGCTCTGTACCATATGTAGCTCACAATATGTCTGACAGGGAGCCATTTGGGGAGCTATTTCCTTTACCATAGTGAAGAAAAGGACAAAAGTAAAATAAATGTAAAATATCATTATACTGCACGATTTCGCTGACTGACCAAAATGTTCTGCTTATTTGAAAAGAACTTTTGAATCAACCTTAAGAAAACTACTCAGCATTTATGTCTATACCAGTGTTATACAGTAGGTAGACATCCTAAAAGAATACACTCCAGATTCTTTTTTCCTCATATGGATTTGCACTGAAGCTGTACGTTGAAACAAAATTGTGCAAAGGTGGATGGTTTTACACCAACCTACACCAACAACATCACAGGCTTTTTTTTTTACACTTGTTAGGTATTCTTGTTTTATAAAAACAACAACAAAGGACTATTCAGACTTGTCATATCTCGAGCTAAGTTTGTTTGCATTCCTTGTCTTTTAATGAAGGCTACAATCCTTGAAGACAGCATGCAAATTGAAATGCAGCAGAGAGTCCTGAATACATCAGAGGCGTAAAACTGCTGCTTTCTGCTCTCTTGGTGGAGATATGGGACTTGTTGCTGATTGGATGAAAAAAAAAGCAATGTCTGCATATGGACAATGAACGTTACGCACATATATATATAAGAGGCTGTGTTCAGGAGTTACGGGTAACTAATGAAACAGACACTAACTAACAAAAGGAGCGACATTGAGACTATTGTAATGATTGATCTTCTTTCTGAATTTCATGCACATATTCTTATCACTGTCATTGGGCTGTTTTTAAGATGAAAATTTTAATTAATTTATTTGTTTAATTAATTCATGAATTCATTTAATCAGTTCGTAAAAAATATCTCATTTGGCTGGATTGTCAAAAAAATATTAATCTCATTTGAAGGGTATATTGAAGTTATAGGAATGGAGTTTTTTTGTTGTCCTGGATTGATTTGAATGAGGAGGATGGATGGAGGGATGGATGGATGGATGGATGGATAGATAGATAGATAGATGGATGGATGGATGGATGGATGGATGGATGGATGGATGGATAGATAGATAGATAGATAGATAGATAGATAGATAGATAGATAGATAGATAGATAGATAGATAGATAGATAGATAGATAGATTCTTATGTATACATGTGGATACCACTGTGGTGATTTTAACATTAAACGAATGCACAAATGAATTTAAATAAGGTTGAATATTTAAGTTAAAGAAATGGAGAATATTTGTGTATTGTCTTGGGTTGATGCACATTGTAAAGTATATAATAATAATAATAATAATAATAATAATACATTGGTACCAACATATTGATATATAATTGATACTTATTGTACTAGTACCTGGTACCTAAATAAATGTGGTGCCTTTTTTTTTTTTCACAAGTGAAAGCAAAGACAATGGATATAATGATGTGGTCAGCTGGGAGTACACAGCTAAAAGCCCAGTGTTCATTTAACACCTAGTGTTCCCAGCTCGCCCCGGACCTTTACACATTTAATTACACATGAAATTAAATGTGATCAATAGATATACAGTTATATTCTCACGTCGTGTCTAGCAGCAATTCATACCCAAATCTCGAATCGCTCCTACTTCTCGGTCTGAGTGCACTAAGCAGGGAATCGCATAAAGCTTTCTACATCACACCTAGTGCATTATATGTGCAACAGACAGACATTTGGGATTCAGCCCGTGAAATCACTCGGGGGGTAGCTTTCAGAAGAGATGACTGTTTTTTTTTCCGCAGTGGTGAGAAATATCGAGAGAGATATACATTATTAAAAATAAGTAGCAGCACTCAGCGTTCAAGATTAACACACAAATCTGTTTTTGTATTAAACTGTCTAGTTTAGACGCTGAATTGTCCGAGATTTATTCTAGCAAACGAAATAGGACATACAGACAAAATAGCAGATTTTGGTTAACAAGTTGTTCTTGCTTATTTGTTTAGTAAATATATGTTGGCGCTACTTTAATTAATATTTGCTTAAACAGATTCTAGCGAATAAAGCCAACGCTGCTGCTAATTTTATCCCCCTGAACACCGCCAGGCTACACGGTCACGGTGTATACTGTAAAAAGCGACCAAAACTCACTAACGGGTTAAGTAGCTCTCTTATTTATCTGGTACCTTTTCCTAAAGTAAAATATGACCCAAACATCACAATATATGAAATATAAAACACTTTCTATAAGTATTTCCCGTCGTTGTAGCCCATAGCAGCAGCAGCAGCCTAAATGTGTTGCTATAGTGACCAACCTGTCAGAGAGAGAGAAAAAAAAAGGACGGAAGAGAAGTTAGCACGCGCAGCCAGAGGACCCGTTCTAACGCCAGTAGAGTTAGTAGTGCAGCTCGCGCTGAGAAAAAGAGGATTGCGATAGAAATTAAAATTAAAACGAAAGCATAATTACATGGTGCTGATGTTTCTGAACAGGTCTTCGATGTCTCCACCGCCGCTGCTGCCGTTGCTGCTGTCCTGCAGAGCGAGCAGAGGGAAGAAATTCCCCCCGTCCGATTTATTGCAGTGAATGTCGGTGGAGGAACAGGTGCAGGCCGGCGGGCAGTCGAGCACCGAGAACACACAGCAATGAAAGACGCTGGAAAACAGCACAATCCTCAAAAGCGACACGAAACACAGCCCAACATCCATGGTCCAAAACCGAGTTAACGAATCCGGAATGAACAGAAAAAAAAAAAAACCCAGGGAAAAATGTGTGGCGTGTCTGAATGCGGTTTGGGCTACATAAGAGCGCCTGTGTACATCATGAGACAGGGTGAAAAAGATTATTGGGGAAATTTATATTTAAAAAAAAAAATCCTTAATGTCTTTTGGAAAGTATTCCGTTATGAAGACAGGGTGAAAGAATAGCAGCAGCTTTTCTCTCCACAGTCCATGACAGGAGGAGGCTGAGGAGCGCAGTGATGCTGAGAGTACTGACAGCAAGCAAGAGCACGAAGACCCACCTCCTGGCCAGAGTGAGAGAGAGAGAGAGAGAGAGAGAGAGAGAGAGAGAGAGAGCTGGAAGGAGTGATAGAGAGAGAGAGAGTTAGAGGGAAGGGAAAGAGAAGCTGGAAAGATGAAAGGAAGAGATGGAAAGGAAGAAACAAGAGGTTGAGAGATGGAGATGGTGAAGAAAGAAGGGAGACAAAGGCAAAGCGGAAAAAAGGAGGAAGAGAGAGCTGGATGAAGAGAGAGAGAGAGAGTGAGAGTAAGGTGTGTGTGAGAGAGAGAGCTGGATGGGGAGAGAAGGAAGGAAGAGAGATGGAAAGAAAAGGACGAGGCAAGAGGCTGAAAGATAGAGATGGTGAGAAAAGGAGGAAGACAAAAAGAAAAGGGGAAAGAGAGAGAGAAAGGAGGAGAGGTAAAGACAAGCTGGAAAGAGGGAACACAGAGACCACATGAAGAGGGTTGGAAGTAGAGGAAAGAGAGATGGAAAGGAGGAAAGGCGGAGGGGGAAATGGAATGACAGGAAATGAAGAAGCAAGAGGGGTGAGAAATATAGAGGTGCTTTGAAAAGAAGGAAAAAAGAGAAAACGAAGAAGAGGGAGAGAAGCTGGAAAGAGAGGAATGGAAGATAGGAAGAGTGTTGGAAGCAGACGAAAGAAAGAAGAAGGAAAAGAGAAGGGAGGGAGGAAAGGAATAAGAGCGAGATGGAAGGAGAGGAAATGAAGAAGGCGTGAGAAAGATAGACATGGTGAGAAAAGGAGGAAGAAAAAGAGAGAGAAGAGAAAGATAGACAAAAGGAGGAAGAAAGAGCGAGATCATGACAGATGTTATGAGTATCTAAGGTCAGCACCAAAGCACAAACTCTCATGTTGAATAAAGGCCTGCTGTATATATAAATTCATTTTACATACGAACAAATAATATTTATGAGTTACTCCCCACCACAAAGAACACACTCAACAGAATTCAGAGATAATTATTTGGTTTTATCTCAGTTCAGATTTTTGTTGCATCATTTTGTTTTAAACATGGCATAACAAATCATTACTTACAACATTTTATTAAAACTTAATCATCTGATTCAAATCTGTGATTTATTAAAGCACTGCTTTTACTCTTGAGATCATTGTGTAAGATTCAGTTTTAATCGTTTATCCTGTTTTTTTTTTCTAACATGAAAACATTTGCTTCTATTTATTTAAACCTGAGTTTGAAACAATGCTTTGGGAGAGCTGCTGGTCCGACAGTTGACATTTGTTTTTTACAATAGTTGTCCTACAAAGCATTTCTTTCCTATTGTATAAAATCCTGCTCTCATGTATTTTAATGCTGAATGCGCTTTCTGATGAAGCAGGAAATAACACAATGTTATATTTGCAGTGTTGATTTAAGGAGACCTACAGTATACTGTACAAGCATGCTGTGGTAAGGTAAGACAAAATGTATGTAGAAAAAGTATGGAGTACAGGCACTTTTTATATTGTTCATTTGGGCACCAGCACTTGCCATAAAGCTGGTCTGTTTTATGCATGGCTAATAATTTTAACTAAGCTTCATTACCCTTGTGCACCCTGTCATCTGCTGTATATATTTACATGCAGAATTATACACATTTACTGTATATTCTACCTTTTTTTGCACTTTTTCTTTAAATATAAAATAATATTTAAAATGTTTGAGAAATGTTTGAGTTTAATTATTGAGTAGTTTTTCAGTGTAATTCTGTCTTCTTCAATTAACATATGGAATGTTTTATAATTGTTTTAAACCAACATAACTGATTAATTACTACATAATTACTCGATCTGATTGTGATCCCTATTTAGAGAAATGAAGTTGCCAAACTGTACTTTCCTTTGTTTTTGAACCATTAAAACCAAGGGGACATCTTTTGTAGTTGTAATGTGTAGGTGCATGTGGTGTACCTTTAACTGACTTTTAGAATAAAGTTAATTGCACATAGGTCCTTAAGTTCAAATTATGCACAGTAAATTATTGCTAAAGGTATAAGAGCTTGTACATACCAAAGGTACAAAAGATATATTTATTATGGCATAACCTCAGCAACAAGGACAAGGGGAAGGACAATTTATTACCTTTATTTCTTAGAGTGCATTAACACCAGGATTAAATTATGCTTTAAATCCAAATTTGATTATTTTCAACAAGGTTTTATTTTTGCTGCAGCCCAGTCCATAACAGTAAATTCAATATGATGACAGTGAACATAAAGAACTAACCCAGTTGTCACTGATTTAACTCATAATCACACACTGCATAGGTAATTTACTCCCATTCAATTAATTCATACTAAATAAATCATATCTTTTTAAAATCAGAGTGAGAGAAATTGTAGTGCATTACTGCCCGAAACAGTGAGTCTTTATTTAATAAGTCTTTATTACTTTTTTTTATTGAACACTAAAAATAATGCAACAATTTCGTATACATAACTATGTGGTACCACCCTCAGTGTACTTTTGTCCAACACCACCACATATGTAGAAACCTGGACCAACTACTGACAATATTGTGCATGTCACATTAATTCCCCTATTATTGTGTATTATATATGTTCTATATTTTAAATAAAAATATTAATGAATATATGAACAAATTTGGCGGCATGTAAGATTCTGTCTGGGGGTAGCTCAGTGGTTAAGGAATTGGACTACAGTACAGAAGGTCCCAGGTTGGGACCACCAAGTTGTGTGGATAAGGATGTCTGCCAAATGCCTAAATATAATGTAAATGTAGTGGTTAGCTCTGTGGCCCCGCACCCCCAAGGTCGAGAATATGATTATCGGGTCTGTGTGTGTGTGTGCATGTTCTCCCCATGCTCGCTGCTTTTAATCTGGGTGCTCCTGTTTCCTCCCACAGTCCAAAGACATGCAAATTACTTTAAAGAGTGTTTCCAAATTGCCCATATGTGTGTGTGTGTGTGTGTGTGTGTGTGCGTGCGCGTGCGCATGTGTGTCTGTGCTTGTGCTTGTGCCCTGCTGCAATTAATTGGCAACTTGTCCAAGCTGTACCCTGCCTAGTGCCTCAAGCCTCCTGCAACCTGTACGGGATAAGCGGTATAGAGAATAGATATTAGATATTATCAAATTTACCTCCGCTTAATCCAGATTTAGTCCCCTTTTGTTTAAAATATAGTTCAGCCTTCTGGACATCCCTTAAACTGTATGTGTCTGTGGCGTCCATTTTCATCCTGCTGCAAGAGCATTAGTGATGTCAGGTACTGATGTTAAGTGAGGAAGTCAGGGGTATAGATGGTGTTCAAGTCATCTTAAAGGTGTTATGTGGCTGAAGTCGTGGCTTTTGATCTTTTACATATCAAATTTGTATGGTCACCACTGTGCCGTCTGAATGAACACAATTAAACTAAATTAGTAGACATAACATGTTAAATAGCCTTTTATTTCACTACATTATAGATATATTATAGAACAGCTTGCTAGTGTTTTCATGCCACTTAGATGCTACAAAATTGCCCCCCTTATTGCAGTCCTGGATCATAGTCTTTATGTTCATGTAACATTTAATTTCGTATGCATATAATCTCATGTTACATATTCCATATTTTTTTCTATGTCCCTGAACTGAATACTGTAGGGGTTACATCATGTCTATAATTGTTAATTGGGTATTTGGGGGGATAAGAGCGTTTGTTATTTGAGGCAGGGAGAAAGAAAGAAAAACGCGCAACTGCTATATTAAAATAGAAGAATTTCCATT
This sequence comes from Clarias batrachus, assembly GCA_003987875.1. Taxonomy (NCBI): domain Eukaryota; kingdom Metazoa; phylum Chordata; class Actinopteri; order Siluriformes; family Clariidae; genus Clarias; species Clarias batrachus. The sequence continues at coordinate 371,047 of QMIH01000304.1, forward strand.
GTAGCTTGACAATGAAATTGTAGCCAGCATGGTGTCTTGCAGACTCCTACACACAGTGGGATTTTTTTCCCCAGTCGTTTTCTGCAATCCACAAGTTGGGGCTGTCGGACTGACACAGAGGTTGTCTATCCAGCCTATAAATAAATCATCATGAATACATTTGCTGCTTTTAGGATAGTCACAGTCTAACTTACAGTAGAGCTGCAAACATTTGTGCAGAAGGAAATCCAAAGCTGTCAAAAGCTTTATGACATCTTTCAATATTGATAACTGCACACTATGTAATGCTTACACAGTATTATGTCACTTATCTCAAACTTTCATGGCAAATGAATGCATTTGCGTCTCTTTCTATTTTTACTATATATCAAACTACTGGGAGTCCCCAGTAAAAGGCTGTAATAATGATCATTATTATTTATGTTCAATATCAAAATTACAGCTACAATAACCTCTTTAGGTAGAAAAATCTGTGATACAAAAAGCAGACATCACATTCAGTAAAATGTATTTTATTTTATTGGTATACCACTTTGACAGAAAGCAGCTTTACAGAAATCCCTAATGATCCCTAATGAACAAGCCAGAGGCAACAGCGGGGAAAAAAATAAACTCCCTGAGATGGAATAAAGAAGTGCCCTTGAGAGAAAACAGATTCAAAAGGGATGCCATCCTCTTTTGGACAGTGACAGATGGTGAGATTATAATAACTACAGCAAACAGTCCTACAGTGAAAAGAAATATATATTTTTTGAAAATTTACTGAACAAACAAAAAAAGTATAAAAATTCATCTACTTTAGAATGCTAATAATAAACACAATTGGGAATAATGTGATTAATGCACCAGCGTCAATACAAATATTAGCCACTAGTCAATTATGTAGCATCACCAAGCCATCAACCCCCCCCCCAAATAAATAAATAAATAAAATAATCATAATTAAGCTGTAATTAATTATGCTATGTTAAATACAGTATATTTTGGAGTACAGTTAATACAGACGATACTCTTTTTATCAGTATTTAAACCAGGGGTCTCAAACTCAGTTCCTGGAGGGCCGCAGCCCTACAGAGTTTTGTTCCAACCATAATTAAAAACACCTGATCCAACTAAACAAGTCATTAAGGCTTATTTGAAAACTACATAGTATGTATGTTGGAGCAGGGTTGGAACAAAACTCTGTAGGGCTGCGGCCCTCCAGGAACTGAGTTTGAGACCCCTGATTTAAACAGTCGATAGCTGCTAAAGAAATGTGTGTTATGGTATATCTGGTCAAGTGTAACTGATCAAAACAGAGAATTTGACACCTGTTGATAGATTTGGTCTTATACCTAAGCACAGCCACATTGTCTGTTTTTGGCCACTTGGCGCCTAAGTAGGAGCTAGAAATGGTGAGCCCACAATGCCAGGTCAGAGCAACAGAAAGACATTCTGTTTTGGAATTTGGAATAAAACCAGACCCAAAAATCCTAGAACCCTGAACCATCCCGTTTTTCGTTACAGTTTTACGGACAGCTTGAATGCCCCTTCGATTTGACTTTCCAGCACTTCTTCCAATGCAGCAACACCTGGTGTRTGAGTCGATTTAAAAATGCCAATCACAAACTAGCAGGTAGGCTGATGCAATCTCTTGATAAGAACGCGAAAATAACGAAGACTGTATCGCCAGCTTGCTGAGAATGACATTGCACTTCTGGAGACGAAGGTAAAAATGCTATTTTTGGGACAGTTCTGCAGGAGACCTCCTTCCTAGCACATAAAGAAAACACAGTGGCTTGGTATCAGACCTGCTCTTGAAAAACATGCATGTCCCAATCAGTAGTGTCAATATTTTCATCAACTTACTGACAACTTCTTTGTCGTGTAGAGGTTTGGAACACTGTTCCCTGTCTTAGGGTGAATTGCAGTTATGACCATTGTGAAATATTCAGGCCTCATTCTACCAAGCCTTTAGGCACACAGTGATAGCTTGGTCCTAGCTGCAGTATATCACACCTGCCAAACACGAGCAATAAGGTACGCATGCAAGACACGGCAGCTGCTAACAACATGGCCTGGAGGTACTGTTCACACTTGGAAGAATCCCTTGCTGCTTATTTGGCACCCTCCATTAACTTGACTAACACTCCCAGTGGTGTTGCCCATGTGCACTATTCACTAACCTGACTGAATTCATAAAGCCTTGTTGGTTTTTCACTATGCTCTACACTCAGTAAAACGTGTTTATATTCCCTTACTGTAAATGAACTGAAGAAATGCCCTCATCAGTAAATAAGGATAATTATAAACAACAAATAAGAGACAGAATAAATAGTTTGTTTGTTGTTAACCATCAACATTGGTTTATTTAATATTGGTTAATATTATATATTGTATAAAACTACATTTGCAATATATTTCTATTATAATTGTTTTATATCCACCCATAAGTGTTACTATTACAGTCAATGCAAAATAACGTTTCTTTTTTTCCAACAAGCCACATTTTGCTATTGTGCGGGCTGAATGATTATGGATATATATATATTTTTCCCCCAGTAGTAGAGTGTCCACATTTCACCAACATATCAACTCATGCAGCCACTACCAATAAAAAAAATGCACACCCTGCATTTGGGTGTTGCTTGTGTGATAAGGAGAGGACAGTATTAGGACATGTTTGAGTCGGTCTTTGCATACCAGAGGCAACAGAATTCCTTATGGAAATTATCGGAAATTGTCAAAACATCTGCAGAAAATATGGACAAGGTTAAATAGCTGTTAAACTTTGAATGCTGTCTATTCAATTAGCCAAAATTTATGAGACAACGGGGTCAAATTGAGACTGGAAATATGGGATAAGTGATAGAAATCCCACTTTCTCTTCCTCTGTATGAGGTCAATTATACCCCTTGAAAAGGGGATATTATTTTTTCCCAATCTTTGAACTGTTAAGCTTGTGCAACTCTAAGGCCCAGCATGTTCTCTATTCTGACATGCTTTTCAGGTCACTATGGATGTAAACAATGGGTGTTTTTGGCATTTCTGCCTGAACAACTGATTTTTTCACTATCCTGAATAAACTCAATAGAAAAAAAAACGAAGGAGATCAGCGGTTTCTAAAATACTCAAACCAGGCCATCTGGCGCCAACAACCATGCTGCAGTCAGAGTCACTGAGATCACTTTTTCCTCGCTCTAATGTTTAATGTAAGCATTAGCTAAAGCTCCTCTCATAATTAAATGGATTATCCTGCTGCGATGGCCAAAAGTATTAAGACAACATATGCCATGTATTATATTTTTCCATGTTTACAAAACAGGTGATGTCACTAATTAGTTCGATCCTATCTGGTTGAAGAGTTGTGCTAAGTACTGTAGAATGTTTTGTTTCGTTTAGTTAATGGCTGAACTGAATATAGCGAAGAGCTTTTACTTTCTGAAGCTGGGGTGTCCATCTCTGCAGAAAAAAAAATGTCTAAAACTAGGGAATTCCCGAGTGAATTGTGAATTTGGTGTCAAATTTCTGTAAATGATCTTCAGGAAGCAACCAAGCAGGCATGGATTGAGAAAGTGACACCAGAGTACTGCAGACATCTTTTTGATTCCATGCCCAGCTGGATCCAACAGGTTTTTGAAGAATGTGGGAATATATACAAAATATTGATTGTTGCATAACAACTTCATTGCATAAAACAAATTATTTTTATTATCTTGTTTGTCTTTTTTTTTAATGTAGAGTGTCATTAAATTTTTTTATTTAACTTTTGTCTCAGGACCTTTCGCCATGACTGTAATTAACTGATTATAAAGTAATTAACTGATTATATAAGTACATGAAGGAGGAGTTGCACAGTAAAGTCAACAATGTCATTGTGGGTACTATTAACGTGCTTAATAAAATGAATTTACTTGTTATACAGTGAAGTAACACAATAGTATGACTTTATATTGTTACCCCTTTTGAAAATGGAACCAAATTAATCACTATTCTGTATATTTGACTTTTCTTTTTTTTTCGCACTGCTGTATTAGGTATGGCTACATTAAAGTCACTTTTTGGTTTATGAGTTTAATTTCTTATTGTTCAGTCAATTATTACGCCATGTAATGGTTTCTGTAAACACCTTTTATCACAATCCACAAAGGCACTCAACAGCATAACACTGATCTCAGCTTTTTGTACATTTGTATACTATGGATCGTTCATAATATACAGAGGGGGTCATAACTCAGAAACGGTAGTAAAATCAGGCAATAACAATACACAAAGCCTCACAACAATATATTATTGACCACAGCTTCTTACTAAAGCTCTGTAACTACATCGTAATGGTGCCTTTAGATGGTAGAGTTCTCATTCCTTACCGTAAAAGATTCAAACACTTTGCATTTTAAGGATTTGGTCAACACTATTTACATRGTCTGATGTAGAACCTATACAAACAGTTATCAGATCTATAGACTGATAAACACCAATTTGGTGATCATCATCAGTCAACCAATCTATTCTTTGGAAGAAATATTTTAAGAGCTAAGGATTATAGTTGTCTAGGAAAGAATCTAACATCTCATTGTACTTTATTTTATATGGATATTATAGTTAATACCTTTTGAGACTATAAAAATTCTACTTACTTAAGCCTTTGGAGTCAGACTGTAAATCTCTCGCCAAAGAGAAATTATTATATACAAATATAGCAATGACAAATTCAGAGGTGGAAAGTAACTAAGTACAAATACAAACATTAATGTACTTAAGTGTTTTTTCATGTGTCCTTTACTTATATTATATAATAATATATAATAATATTATAAAATGAGTAAAAAAGAAAATAATAATAATAATTATTATTATAATTAATTATTTATTTATTTATGAGAACAGCAGACGTAGAAAAAATTGGTCAATCTGTTTAAACTAAATAAATAACAATAATAAAATTTATTTATTTATTTATTTATCTGTTTAAAAATAAATAAATAAATAAATAAGAATTACTGTTATTTTTATTTATTTATTTATTTATTTATTTTAAACCGATTGACCAATTTTTTTCTACGTCTGCTGTTCTCATAGTCGTTTGGGTAACAAATAAATATTTGCATTGTAGATCTATTTGCATGAGCACATTTCCAAACAACAAACCTTATCCTGATTTTTTCAAATGTCAGACCCTACAGAATGTAAATATTAAAGCTCATGTGTCATGCTCCTTTTTTAAATTTTTTTTACCTCGTTTGCATAAGATTTGGAGCTGCCCAATATGTGTCTGCTAACTTTCCATTTTGAAAATCCACTTTGAAGATCCTGCATTCCGGCATTTCCGTCTGTCTCACTCATTTTTCAAATGTGACACTTTAGTGTCTGTAGCTTTAAATGGTCTGTATCTCTCTTCTTCGGTATGCAATTCAAACTAACATTAGACTTACAGTGTGCCTAAATTTTTGTCATACAAGCGCAACAAACCACTTTACAAATAACACACAGCACAGTGTTTAGGATCTGGAGTTGAATCACGGACAGTCGGAGTGGATCTACGCTTGACCTTTAGTGTTTTCGCTAGACAAGCTTGACATTGTCCCTGATTGAGACACTGAGTGACCTCATTCAAATCAAATGTCTCTTTTCTTGTCTTTGTACAAATTAAATGGAGACTCCTTTTATTTTCCACATCGGGAATATCGTTCACATGACGCTCGAATCCGAAGACGTGTTTATAAAGAAAGGATATGCATTTCTAAAGAGGAGTAAAGGAAATGGATGTGTATGTCGCATTATATTTTTTGTGCATGCACACACACTTTGAGACTTTTGAGATCAACCAAAAATGATCAAAATGATTATTGTTTAATTTTTTAAATTATTATAAATATTATTTATATATTTATAAATATGATTAAATATTTTATTGATTATATAAATATTATTACAAACACTATAAATATTATTAACATACGT
>QMIH01000304.1:376996-397675 GCA_003987875.1 Clarias batrachus
GGTTTATTTATTTAATAAGACATTTTTTTTAAACAAACTTAAAAATTCTTTTTAGCATCTGAAAAAGCCACAGCTTCCTTTAAATTAAACTACAAGCACGGCAGAGCGCTACTTGGCACATTGTAAGGCGATCTCTTCTAATTCATCATTCTAGCTGTAATGTCCTTTGTCTAAAAACTCATGCAGTGTTCACTCCTCTCTGTCCAGAAATGACTTAAACTACTAGTAAAATCATTCATATAACTTGTGTTAAACATTTTAAATAAATTGGCCTATAAAATCTTATCACTTGTAATGCCTACATGGTTTCCTGAACTTGAAAAGGCCTCTGAACACAGCCAATGAATTGTCCATTTATTTATTCATTAATAATTCATTAATGATTCAGTTTGGGATTCAGCAAGATTCTGGAATTGTATCATTCTTTTAAAAGATATTCCCTCATTGGTGTTTGATTGGCGTTTAAAATTGCTGTCCAAAATCCCTTATAGTTGCAGATCCAAACTAAGATGAAATCTGGTAACAGTTTAGGCATGTAATTTAAATCATTTTCAACATTATCAAACTCCAAATTTCACTTAGTCCTTAATACGGAAGCTGAGTCATCCTGAAGGAGACTGCTTCCATCAGAATACGAATGTTTCATCACTGGGTTAAGGTGACCATTATCAGGAGAACTTCAGGATCAAGTGGATCCAAAGTGCAACAATAAAATGCTTCCCACAACACAACAAACCCATCACTCTTTCATTTGATTACCCATCTATAGCTGTATCAACTCACCAAACCCTTTATTAGGAAATATAACTGCATTTAAAGCCCTTTCTCTCTAACGATCCATAATTCTTCATGAACAATAAACAATTTACTGGCTACATACAGTATGTYCTACCACTGTTCCACTGGTATACTGATAACATTCATGCAGTTGTTACCTGCTTAATTAAAGATTTCCAGTCATTCTTTTATTCTAACTCCTCATTTCAGCCAGCCCTGGAATATACATGTAGCATCACACATACTGGCTTAAAAGGATCACACTCTTATGCATTCAAATGTTTAAATGCTCTACTTACAGTACAAATAGATTAAAAACATTGTCCCTGAAAAGTTGAAACAAATTAAGACTTTTACAGATTCTTTCATTTTAAAATTTTAATTCTGAACCTGACAACAAAAGTGAAGAAAGTGAAGTAAAATTTCAGCCACACTGTAGATGAATCTTGGCCAATTTCGGAGCATCAGTACCACGAATGCATGAGCATGTCACACTGATCAATTTAATTTTACAGATCACCCAGTGATTTTATTTAGCATATTTTCTGATCCCCCTGAAATGAATTTCTGGCTCCACTACTGTCATGCATCACAGCAGGGGTTGTTTATTGCCTCTTCTGCAAGAGACGCAATCAGCTGTACACTGGAGAAACCAAAAGAAGACCGGCTGATTGTGTTGCAGAGCACCTTCGTACCATTAGGTTGAAGGATTTCTCCTGTTCCAATGGTAAGACACTTCAATGGATGTAACGTTAATGATGTCTCTGTTTGTATTGGTGAGGAGAGTTAAGGAAAAAGATCTCATTTACACTCTCTGAACTTTGGAAGACCAAAGTTGGAACTTCATACCTTGACAGCAAAGATTTTGAATATCCACTAGTTTTTCATTATTTTTTATTTTTTATTTTTTTTACTTTGGTTCATACTTTGCTTTTTGTCCAAAAGGATTTTGTACAACAAACAAAAGCAAAATGTGTCCAAATACTTCGAATTGAACTTATATCTGTCAAAAAGATATTTGATTTGTCATTCAGACCTCTTTGGCTCAGTCTTTTGATAGCTAAGGCCATTATACATGCTCATATTTTTTATTTATCAAGTGCATTATCTAAAAATCACTAACTGCCATGTTAAAGTGGAATTCAGATGAAGAAAATATCAGTCTGAATAGCAAATTCCTTCTCCCATAGACGCATTGAGAGCTTCACAGTGTTCCTAAATGAACTTTTCTCTCAGTGTTCAGCTACCTATCACTCATCCATAGAAATGCATTATATATATTGAATGTGGTTTGATGTGAACATCAAGCGGTGTATCATCGCAATATGTGTTTCCCTATTGTTGGTTGGAATGACAGTGTTCTGCAGACGCATACCTTTTTGAAACTGTTTGTGTAAGATCTATCCGGCTTCCTTTATCCACAGAGCTCTATTCTACACCAGAATGACTGACTGGAACTCTAGAAGTTTAAAATTACCCCTAAGAAAATTACCCCGTTACATTTTACATTTACATTAAATTACATTACATACAATTTACATGAAATAATAATAATAATAATAATAATAATAATAATGTATAGCTAATATTTTATATATATATATATATAAATATATATATATATATATATATATATATATATATATATATACAGGACCTGATAATTGTCCTAGTCATGGATTATATAGAATTAAAAATGCTATGCATGGAGATATAATTTGTTTATTATTTTTTTTTTTTTAAAGGTTAAGACCAGCCAAAATCTTTAATATAATAATAATAATAAAACAATCTGCAAAATGCACCTTAAATATACAGAGCCCCTAAAGGTGTTACATCCTGTGACTACAAGTTATTAACTTGTGTGAACAAGTTATTTATATACATGCGCTTAAACGCATGCTAGGTTTTTGCATGAAAACAGCTGGGCTACCTGCATTTCCATTAACAGTGTGAAGATTTCCTAAATATATTTTGAGTATAAAGGCCTTCATAGTTTTATTTGAGTGGTAAATTTACTTGGTGGTTAAAAGGTTTGCTGCCCACGCACACGATAATAACCCCATATCCAACCTGTGATCCATATGATAACTTGTGTGATCAAGATAATAACTTGTTGTGCACAAAAGATTTTAAAAACATTAATTTTTGGATTTTAGCGGCTACATAAGAATATGAGTTGACTATACACTATATGCACAAAAGTACTGTGTATTTGACCAAACCTGCAATGACATTGTATCCAAATACATATACTTCATTATAGAGTTGGTCCCCCTTTTGCAGCTACTGTATAACAGCATCCACTCTTCTTGGGAGGCTGTCCAAAAGATTTTGGAGTGTTTCTGTGATAATTGGTGCCCGTTCATTCTGTAGAGCATTTATGAGGTCAGGCACTGATGTTGGACGAGAAGGTCTGGCTCGAAATCTCTGTTCCAGTTTGTTCCAAACTGAACTCATCAAACCATGTCTTTATAGTCCTTGCTTTGTGCACTGGGGCACAGTCATGTTGGAATAGAATGAATTTAAGAATTAGAGCTGAATAAAGTAAGTATACATTGATAAATCACAAAAGACACTGAACATTCCTTAAATCTCTTACCTGTCCTTGTGTCTAAACCCCTTTTCTTCTATTATTAATATTCCACTTCTTATTATGGTTCACCTTATCATTAGTGTTATATATAGAAATAGAAATAGCCCGTGGCAATCCTCTTCATTTACGCAGACATAAACATTTTTATGTCGATGTTCTGAATAAAATGTAATGATTACTTGCTGTGTGCAGTTTATGCTCTCTGCTTTCCTCTAACCTCTCGAAAAACATGCTGGTAAGTAGATTAAACTGCCCTAAATTGCCCTTAGTTATAAATAATTAAGTAAATTTATCCATGCCTCATACGCGCTTATCCCAGGACAGCCTCTAGATTCACTGTGACCCTGACGAAAGCAGGTACTGACGATGAATGAATGTATAATTCATAAAATCAAAGTGGAATAATGCATTGTAAAAGGAATAGTCATATCACCTTTATGCAAGATTTTTTCCTGCGGACCTCTTTTCTATAAAAGCAGCTCTGACAGTATCTATGGCTGCAAAGCAAATCGCACATTTATATTTATACGGGTGTCCTGATCCATAATTGTTTCTATAGTAACAGCTAATACATCGGGATTTGTATGGACACTTGTGTGGTTTAGGTCTAATAATAGACAGATTAAAAAGTAATTATTTAATAATGATTCATATCATTTCATGATAATACAAAATTGCAGTCTCTGGATAATTGTTTCAATATGGCATTAAACCATCCTGAGATTAGCTTTCAATCACAACATGTCTGGTTTTATTCCTTACATGACAATTACAGTAGTGTAGGGGTTTTTTTTATTGCATAATTCAAATTAAGTACTTAAGTACAACTAATAGCATGTCAAATATGCCTTTATTTCATCCTTTATTTTCACCCTTAAGTTCATGCTGGTTCTGATAGAAAGGTGCCAGGACACAAAGTACATCCCAGTTTGTTGTGTATGGGGGGGTGCATACTGTAGCTGCAGACGGGTCAGGGTGCCCACGCTGACCCCTTTCCATCATCAACAGCTGCTACAGTGGGCATGTGAGCATGAGAACTGGACAACAAAGCAACTGGAAAAAGGCATTTTAACGTTTTAATCACAACTGAAGGCAGCTTTTGTCAGCCAACACACACATCCAAAATGATTTCATGCAGTTGAAAAGAAGCTTGTAGACAGACATTTGTACTGTATGTATGGTCATTAGTGTAGATAAAGGAAAAGAAAAATAAATGTGTGTTCATCTGTTGGCTCACTCGTTTTTTTTTTTTTTTTTAAGTTCTATTCATAATTCTAAGGCCCAATAACAGTCTCAGCATCCAGTAAGAGCGCAGGGAGGATTTGGCACAAACTTCTCAAATTTTGTTCGAGGATCTATCAAAAGGTTTCGAAAACTGTCCAGAAAATCACAACAAGTCCCTTTTTGGGATGATTTCAAAACGTCTGGAACATTGCTGAACACTGAAGCCCTGCAACTCGATCACTTGTAAAACATATTCTTCCCTCAGCTTACGTCATGCTGCAATGACACCTGATGATCTGAGAGCACTATGACAAAAGCACTGGAAAAGGAAGGCTGTTGGAAACAAAATTACAACTGAGTGCCTTTAAAGTATTTGCACTTTTATATACCCTTCCAGCCGGTGACCTATTTTACACACAGAGAGAGAGAGAGAGAGAGAGAGAGAGAGAGAGAGAGAGAGAGAGAGACAGAGAGAGAGAAACAGAGAGCAGTGCTGGATGAAACATCCAGATTTTCAATGTGTCACACTTAATTAAAAATGGATTAATCAGAACTAGGTGTGGAATGAGTCCGAGGGGAAGAAGAGTGTATATATCAATTCATCATCCCATTCTGTCTGATAAGTAATTATGTAACAGTTCTCTTGTTCACCCAGAGGTGTGGGACTTCACATAACTGAAATGAGCTCCAGAGAAAAGCAGACCTTTCAATGTGCCTGGGTTTTTTTTTTTTTTTAACAAAGAAAAAAAAAATACTAGCATTTTTTTTTTATCACCCATTCAGGGTTTTCATTTCATTTTATACATTCTCAGAAACATCAACTTGAAAGCACAAGCTTATGTAGGCTTTTCTTTTCTAAACTTAGCAAAGTGCAGGCTCTTATGTAATGCTTGTCGTTAGAGATTGCAGTATTGCAGTATCTTATGCTTAGAATATTCATTTTTGTCGATGTTAACCATTGTTTTAATAAAAGTGCTGCAGGGCGGTCTGGCAGCAGATACGGGGCTTCTCGGTAGCAGCTTCACATATCCGCTCCCACACAGCGGTTTAGAGAGCAGTGCTTTCTGGGAGTGGGCGTAGGGCTCGCTGCCGGAGCCTGACGATTTCAGTGCCAGGAAGTACAGAATGCACTGAATGTTCATCAGCTTATGTCAGAGGAGAGGATGCACAGATATGGCAATGACACATCATAGACACAGTCGCAAATGCTGATTGTGGTCACTGAGACGTGATTACGCAGGGAAGGCGAGGCAGAGCAGCAGTCCAATAAATGTTCATTGTCATAAATTCATTTTAAACAACTGCCTCCATTTTACATTTTAAAATGCATAAATTTAGAATTTTAATGTGTTTAAGATGACCAAAAAAATTATAAATTAAAAAACAAATGTTCCATTGTTTGTCTTGTCTTTCAAATGCTCCATTTACCCCAGTAGAGGTCTTATTGTAGGTAGGAAAGGAATTCAACTAATTCGAAACTAGTGACTAGTGGACAAAATGGGAATTGCAACAAGCTAAAATCTGACACCCTGGTTAATGATATTTCCTCTATTTCCTCTAACACTCATGCTATATAAAAGAACATTCGGAAAAGGTAGTACTTTGTTAAAACTGCTCGTAATAAGCTGCTCAATTGATTTGCATCATGGCTTTATTCTAGATGAGCCTCTACTATCTGTTATAGGGTTACTCTAAAAACTCATTAAAAATTCATTATTAGCCCATAGCATAAGCCAATTGTTAATAGTGTCAACTAAATTTTGCTTGAAACAATGTTGTCCTGTCCTAATAAATCCCTGTCCTACTTTTTCTTTGCTAGAAGTGCTTCAGTTTTTAGCAACTGCATTATTCACCAAGTCTCTCGTTCTCTTATTCATTCTCATCCTGTACAGGGTCTTGGGAACGCGTAGAGCCTATCACAGGGGACTCAGGTCACGACATAGGGTACACCCTGGAAGGTGTGCCAGTCCATCGCAGGGCGCACACACACACACACACACACACACACACACACACACACACACACACACACACACACCGTTAATATAAAATAGTTTGAAATGAAACCAATAATGCACATCATGATCAGACATGTTTGTGATTTCTAAAATGATCTACTTTTTGTACAACCAGTATAATCACACCAAGAAATACAGCGATGTTTTCCCTATCCAAATGAAATACTAGAACCTCCTAGAGGGGAATAGATTTTTTTTTTTTTTTTCACCAAGTGAGAATGCTGCTTCAGCACAGATGCATATTATCTCCAAAAAAAWTTTTTTTTTCCTCATGCACTTGCTTCTGGGCAAGTTGTTTCAATGCTTTTCAATATTTGGTTCCATTTTGTCAAAAAATCCATCTTAAAAATTATTCTAAGAGCATAGTTTCCAAGTAGAGTCCTCGACTCTTAACTATCCAAAAGACACTTGAGAAACACTTTTTTCTCAAGTGGGTAATACATGATCTAAGAATACAGCCTATAGTGAATGATATTTGAGACCTCCAGTGTCATACCCTCTTCCTGGTGTATGTTATTTTTTTTTCTGTATTCAGCCTCATGTATACTTATTTTTTATGGACTACTTGTTTGTACACAGCTTCATTCCTGAATTTTGTGAGTGTCAAGCCTCAATGTCACCATGACTTTTGGCAGTTGGTTTATGATTGCTCCCCACAACAACACGCATCACACGCACACACACAGCAACAACAGCAACCTAGGGCAACTCTAGGGGACATTCTATAAGTCTCGTATTTTATATATATATATTTTTTAAATTGTGCCCTGAGGGTTTTCACTAGTACTAGAAGACGTCAGTCTGTTGTTGCCTGCAAAGGATGTTCATCCAAGTATTAAAGTATTAAAAGCACACGCCTCCCCAAATGGGTGTGTGAATGACAACAGCTGTGATTCCTGAATGGTTGATGCCACACTTTTTTAATCAAATCCCTGAAAGTCTTGACTTCGTTCACAGCTTGTGTGCAGTGTTTCACTTTAGATTCACTACAGAGGCTTACATGACAAAATTCTTATCTTTGTTCCAAAATTTGTCTTTTGCTAATCAGCTAGAATGTACTATATGTTCATTCACTCTGTCATCTGTTCATGCTTTTTGGCTAAGTTTCAGGGTCCGGGGTTGCTACCCATCTCAGGTCTGTGTGCGTAGAGTTCGCATATTCTCCCTGTGCTCCACTTTCCTCCCATAGTCCAAAAACATGCAGATTAGGCTAATTGGAATTCCCAAATTGCACATAGTGTTTGAATGAGAGTGTAAGCGTGTGTATGTGTGCGCCATGCAATAGATTGGCACCCTGTCCAGGGTGTTCCCCGGCTCATGCCGTAAGTCTTCTGGGAAAGGCTCCTGTGTAAGTGTACCCTGAATACAGGATAAAGCAGTACAGTATAGACAGTGAGTGAGTGAGCGATTTCTGATTGTGATTTTCTATTCCTATGATGCACCATGTTTTAGTCTATCTTGATTTTATATGTTTAAGATACATGCGGTATTTGAAGGGAGTTACATGTATTCTGTGTATTTAATTTATTTATTTATTTATTTTAATTATATTTTTATTGGTATTGAACAACAACAAAAAATCAGAGCCAGATCAATATACAGTCAATCATTTAAACACAAACAATAATCTGTTAATATAATAGTGAACATGGAAAAACCCAAGGTCAAAACAGACCAGGAAAAGAAAACATAAAAGAAAGAAAGAGTCATGATTGTTCCCACTAGGGGGCCCAAATCTKCCAGAATAGTCCAGATTATAGTCCAGTTCTGTAAATCATACGCAAGTTTTTCCAGTGGATGAAGATTAGCCACTTGTGCCAAACACATCTTTAAAGTTGGTACACGAGATGAAGACCATAAGATAAGTATGCATTTCTTTGTCAGATAAGTAATGAAATTTAGTAAACAATTTAAATAAGAAGGAAGCTTTAGTGATACATAGTGAATTTTCTCGCCAGTGTTATCTCAACCAGATCATGCAAAATATTTCATCCGAAATCGATTTTTTGGTGAAGAAAATAATAACAACTCTACAGTAAAAACAACCCAATCTGCAAATGGAATTGTTATTACAGGTTACACCAATGTTGTGACATCTGCACTATGAAATTTTTATTTTTAAAAATGAAATAAATAAAAAGAAAAGGAAAAACCCCTGAACGTGTACCTACATCTTGAGTCCTGGCATTAGAGAAAGCGGGATTGTAGAGGATCAGTACTTGAACCATTTGTGACAGCTAAAGGTCACTTACAGTACTTGTTGCAATTGAGAACGCCAGACTTCATTTGTTATGTCTCTCTCAAATCATGCCCTGCAGAAAGCCACAGAGGAAAGACAACAAGGAACAATGAGAAGATCCTGAATGAGTGCAGCTGGAGAGTCTTTCTCAATTTCGATCAGCTTTTAAACCAACCGCAATTTGTGCCACTTCAGCCAATTGAGAAGAGAGGTGCAAATGTTCCACCTATATTCCACTCTTAGATAAGCTGATGAAAGTGGGTATAAGATCGCCCTTGAAATGAGGGTTAGGACGTGTTCTGGGTTTAAAACACACGCTGACTGACCGACTGACTCTCTGATTTACAAGAATCACCACGTTGTCTTAGTCAGTACATCCAGCAGCTCTCATTCATTTGCAGTAGAAACTGTTGAAGCGTTTCGAATGAGCATGCTCATTTGGTAACAAAGAAATCTAAAGTAAATACTGTTTTTCAGTTTGCAGAAAAGCGCTACTACAGTATGCTAAGCATATTACACGAGAAAACATCCATTTCCTATTTAAAAAGATTACTCATTTCCATTATCCTCCCGTTCGGGAAAATATTATAGTTTATAGTAGTTTATCTTCTTTCTTACTGACAGAATGCTTTCGAAGAGGATTTATTTTTTTCTTCCGATCACTGAATATGCCTGTGTTAGGAGGGAGGATATGTGACTGTTATTTTCCACTACACTGTTTCCACACATGCACTTTCAACGTGACTCACAAGCCAGCAGGTCAGGTACAGGACAAAGATGAAAGCTTCAAATCGCATTCTGAATCATTTTTATATATTTAAGTTCTGATAAAAAAAAAATTTTATCTAGTTAATCACAATGTATGATTAATCATGATTAATCACAATTTTGAAACATTTTCATTTACTTGTATTATAAATGTGCAGTGTTGCAATGAAGAAATAGATGACAAACTGGTTAAAGCAAACAGATTAAGCAGTTTTATAATGTCTCAACATTAATGTTTAACAAATGTTTAAATAAAAATGTCATGAAAGGGACCAGCAATGCATGCAGTGGATGAGTAGGACGGGGTGTGGCAACCCACCGTCGTCGGGGACGCTCAGATTCAAAAATTAACATTAAGAGCCACCATTCTTTTATCTTATATTTCACATATTCTTGTAAAAATAGTTCTTGCCGGGTAGCTCAAGAACACAACTTTAGTTTTATCCACACTTCCATCTAGACACTTTTTTTTTTTTAGAATAAAACTTACTTCTTTATAGTGAGACTTTTCTTCTGTCATCTTATTATCTGCGTTAAACATACAGTTGAGTAACCGCACTGTGACTTATTGGAAGCCATGGTGTTCAAATTTCTAGATTCATTAATATTGACAGCCCTAATACAGAATATTTATACTATACAGTAAGTTTTCAGAAATAGTTAAAAGGTTAAAGTTAAAAATAAGCTGATCAGCTTTAATGTATTCAGTGATATTATTAATTCAGGTTGAAGCCCACGTACATGTACATACAGTAAACCTCTGCCTAACTTATTAATACAAAGAAATTTAATTTTGTAAGGCTGAGTATCTTACACCTTGCTTACACGCTAAGTTGTACTTCTTTCATCAACAGCCAGATACACTCCCTGTTCAGTAATCGCAGAGTAAATCACAGATTAGAAATTTTTTAAAAATTTGATCAGATAAGTTTTGTTTTAAAACAACTCCAGTGCATTAAGATTCACTTACACCACTTCAGCGCTGTTATTTCAGCTGTACAAATATTAACTAATCCCAGTAATAATATTTAATTTAACTTTTCTAATTAATTTCTTATGGTTCACATGTTTGTTTATATTGAGTAAGGAGCTTATTAATACCGTATTTTAAAGTAGATTATTAAATCTGCCACAGAACTGTTCATAATATTGTTTTTAGCCCATTAATATACATTTTGAATATTAAATTGTGGCCAGGCAGTTTTGTGTGATGCTGTAACAAACTCTTGTTGGACGAACAGACAGACAGACAGAAATTTTTCTGAGACTGGTTTCGGTTCTCCAATGTACAGTAGGAAATGTAAAGATATCATTGAAAGAGCGAGTTCTGACCAATGTACAGACAAAAACTTACATTTATTTTTCCCTAAATTTCTCATTTAGTCGTTTACAATTCCTCCCCGTCACTAGGGGGCTCCCACATTAAGGCTACTACTACCACTCAGCAGGGAGGGCCGAAGACTATCATGTGTTTCCTCCGAACCACGTGACGCCAGCCGACCGCATATTTTCAAACCGTTGTGGGCGGCGTAACACACTCGGAGGACAGCGCTATCCGCTCCTTCTGCTTGCGCGAACTCACAGACGCCCTGATTGGCTGTAGAGCCGTGATTAATGTGGGAGCACTAAGTGCCTCTCATCCCTCCCCTCTCAGAGAGCTCTCGGCTCTCGGAATCGAACTGCCGATCTCCAGGTGTTAGGGCGAGCACTTTACCACTGCACCACTCGGAGGCCCCTCTTTTATTTTTTATAGCTATGTAAACACAAATATCTAATCAGCCAATCACATGGGAAAAACTCATTGCACTTAGGCACATAAGTCCACGTGGCATGATCGTTGTGCCAGATGGGCTGGCCTGATGAGTTTTTCCGAAACTGCAAATCTACTGGGACATTCACGAACAACCATCTCTATTGTTTACAGAGAATGGTGTCTGAAAAAGAGAAAATATCCAGCGAGTGGCAGTTCTCTAGGTGAAAATGTCTTGCTGATGCCAGAGGTCAGAGAAGAATGGCCAGAATGATTCGAGCTGATAGAAAGGCAACAATAACACCTTGTTACAACCAAGGTATGTTGAAGGGTATCTCTGAATGCACAACACATCGAACCTTGAAGCAGATGGGCTACAGCAGCAGAAGACCACACCAGGTGCCACTCCTGTCAGCCAAGAACTGGAAACTGAGMCTACAATTCACACTGGCTCACTGAAATTGGACAATAGAAGATTGGAAAAACATTGCTGGGCCTGATGAGTCTCGGTTTCTGCTGTGACATCGGATGGTAGGCTGAGAATTTGGCGTAAACAACATGAAAGCATGAACCTATCCTGCCTTGTATCAGTGGTACGAGCTGGTGGTAGTGGTGGTGTAATGGTGTGGGGGAGATTTTTTTGACAGTTTCTGACCCTTAGTGTCAATTGAGCATCATTAAAAATTCCACAGCCTACCTGAGTATTTTTGCTGACCATGTCCATCCTTTTAAGCACACAGGATAAGACACCATGTCACAAAGCTAAAATCTATCTCAAACTGGTTTAATGAACATTACAACGAGGTTACTGTACTCAAAAGGCATCCACAGTCACCTGATCTCAATCCAATAGAGCACCTTCAGGATGTCGGGGGAACAGGTGGATTCATTTTCATGGATTTCCAGTCAATACAATCTACAGCAACTGTTTGATTCTTTCATGTAAACATCGACTAAAACCTCAAAGGAACGTTTCCATCAGCTTGTTTCGGCTATGCCACAAATAGCATAAGGCAGTTCTTAATGCAAAATTGGGTCCAACCCAGTGAATCTAATGAAGTGGCATGCAATACAAATATTGCTCTACAATGTAATACCTTTTCATAACTAGTTTTAACATTGTGAAAAAGATCGTTTAAAATTACTGTAACATCCTATGAATGTATTCATCTGTCATTTTAAACCATCACTGTATTTCATCTCTAAAATTATAGCAATCTAGTATCTAGTAAAATAACTGTTTTAATTTTTGTGTTTACATAACTTTTTTCATTTCTGTTCGAAATGAAAAATCTAAATATGGTTTTATCAGGTTTGATAAAAAATACCTCAAGATTCAGATTCCTTTCCTGTATCAGAGATGGCAACTGAATGAGAGAACTTTACTGTAAGTATGCAATGTAGAGTATTTTTTACTCAAATTGCATATAAAGGAAAGATTCAAATGACTTCATGGTGTGATTTCATTCTTTCCAATATTGTGTTTATTACTTTGCCATTTAGGTGGAAATTGTCAAAGTCCCAGCAAAAATGATTAAAAGTAATGTGTTGCTAATATTAGTATATTTACATGTTGACACTATTAGTAGTCTATTAAAAAAAAAAAAACTATTCCATATTTTCAGATCTGTGCAAAATTAGAGATAGGGATATACTGTAGATAGCATATTCATTAGAATAAGGGCCAAAGATTAAATATAAATACTGACATATAAATACTGTACATAGGAATTTGAAGGAATTCCCATTTTTGAATAGAAGGCTGAATGCCTATTGTGCATGACGGGATATACCTTTGTATTTGCTGCTATCAGGACAATTATGTATTCATAAGCAGCCTCTTTACTCAATGAACAGGAGCATACTTCCTCTTAATCAAAGGGGAGGCCATATTTTTATCCTCCTGCATTGAGCACTATCTTCAGCATCATCAGTGCTACATGTTGCATAACTCACGATGAGTCAGAAGCCCAAGGCTGGTGCTTAATTCCTCTCTCAGACAGATCTCTCTCTGGATCTTCAATCTGTGATCAAAACTTAATACAGGCAGGTTGTGCTGGCAAGGGCTATGTTTTCACCTTTTATTCACTCCCAGTCTTTCAGCCTGAACATTTCCAAGGACAGCTTCCAAGTCTGCCACATTCACTGCATCAGCTTTAAGAAATAAGGCACGGAGGCTTTTCTGTCGGGGTTAGTCATGACCATAAAAGCAGAATTCTTTTTTGATTTGGAAAGGAAAGTGACATAATGATTAAATCAATAACGCAGAACAAAACAGAGGAAAGAACTGCTTCCATGCACCAGAAAATCTATTTAAGGTAGAATGAAATGAAGGACTTATTTACTTAATATATATGACATCAATATCTACTGTATATAATACTAAATAGAGAAGAAAGATTATTCCCCGGCATGAAAAACTGTCGTCAGAGAGACTACGACAAGACAGTGGAGTCAAGTAATAACTGCCTCATCTTCGGTGAAAAGCAAAAGAACACACAGTTCATGCAAATGTGAGCTCCCACTGCGTGAAAGGAAATACGTTTCTACCAATAGGGGCAGTAGTCTGTGTTTTTGTTGGAACCCAGCAAGTGATCTAGTCGAACAAATGGGAGCTGACAAGGGCTTACTTGTGCCACTGAGGAGGAAATGCAGCAAAAATTGTGGCACTTCATGTGTCAGGACCCTAACATTTAAGCAGCAGCATGCAGACCATAGTCCTGACACGAAGCGAAAGGTAGTTTAATGTGTATTTTGAATCTTTATCAAAAAGACACACAGAGTTTAGCAAAATTACCAACCATCTCTGCTGGGATCTGAATGTTTCAGTATCTCCAATACCGACAGTGCGGCACAGAGTATGGTGAGTAATACTGAGTATGGTGATGAAGATGTTGTCATAACTAAAGATGCTACCTGATGTGACATATTCCAAGGCTTCACATTACTATTCATTTGTTTTCCAAATTGTTTATTTGGATGTTTGACACATCTATCATATCTTATCCTTTATTAGATGAAGCTGCTAGATTAGACCAAGAGATGCGGTCTTCAGGACTGGAATTGAAAAATGCTACTCAAAAACAAATTACTAATACAATTTCTTTTTTCTTTTTTTTTTTTTTGTTGCTGAAAGTTGCTAAAAAGTCACTATGTGTGAAGAAACATACAGGAGGGAAATGGAGCTATAAAGCAGAAACATTATTAGAGGCAATAGAAAATAGAGTCATGACAGCCACTGGCGCCATGTCTGTGCAGAAGGATTTCCTTCGTACTTTCTCATTTTTATGGTATAACTGTATATTATCTCCAGGCTTGCGGTAAGTCCTCGCCGTCTGCTCGCCTTCATTTCAGCACATAGGCTGCACCTCCAWGGGAAATTGAGGAGAAAATCTCCTTCACAGGCAACAACAGTGGAGTTCAATTAGAACTCTGTACTATATGCAAGTAAGGTCAGAACCTTGGCAAAGATTAGCGCGTGCAGGGGAACCGCAGTTCATCAGTGTCAAGCAGCTGAGTGGGATTAGGACGGAGGAAATGCTGAGTAGACAGAAATAACCCTCTGTCATTTAGGTGTCAGGGAGCAGCCCGTTTCAAATACATCATCTGCACAGGGAGATATTAAGAAGCAAGGGTGCTGAGCCAGCCAAGAGATGATTATCATATTTCTGCATTAAGAGCTGCATTTTTCCTTTGCTAAACATGGAATTTCTGTGGGGCGTTTGATATGGGGATGCTCGGTAGGTAGGTGGAGAAAAAAGGAAATGGGCATGAAAAGGTCTATTTAAACTCTTTATACACTACTTATATCTGAATGAAGAAAATATGCTAGAAAAGTTTCAGAAACCCCAATTTCAAATGCACATTTAGCGTGAGGCATTAAATATCAATAAAGTCCAGGCAAGGTGTAGAACTGAAAGTGTCCATTGTTTGAGTCTCCAGATTTAAGCCAGTTTTAGATGCAATGACAGCACCTATTTAAGAACATTACTTCTTAGGGGGCTCTGATCCCTAACCAGTACGATTTCAAGATCATAGAAGACGGTCGGGAATTTTGTTCATGGTCAGTATTGTTTGCCACAGTTTTAGAGAATTTACTGCCTTGAAAAAAAAAAATACAAAACTTTGATCATGCTAGACATTTTTTTATTTGAAACATTGTACATAGTATATGTAATTCAAAGGGGGTCTTTGCATCTTATACAATGCTTGACTGCTCAGTAATTGCTTCGAAGTCATTCTGAACTGCTTCTGAACCGCCCATGTTGTTTTGTTCACCGCTGACGCGAGCTCCAAGCAAACTAGCTTCTAACAAATCTCAATACCTCTCTCTGACCCCTGATCAAGAACACTATGTGGTGTGTGGCACAAGGGATTATACATCATATATTGTGCACTAGCTTTCCACTTGATGTTAATTGGGATTCAACCAACTGCTAAAATGTAATCAAAGAAAAATATATTAAATTAAAAAGTCTCAAAAGTTTTGCATCACAGTCATACTGATATTCATGATGTATATTCGCTCATCTGATATTGCTTAAGTATTCAGATTGCTGTTAACAAGTGAGAAATGATACAGTGGTAGTTTTGAACAAGTCTTGACAATATATGTATCATATCAAATTAGGTACAGAATGCACCAGAATATACAGTACTGAAACCCACACATCTCAAACACGCAGGTGGGTTTGTCAACAGGGCATCCTGTAGCTCCAGCCCCACGTGTGCCCAGTAGTGCTGTGCTGTTGGTGGAAATGGGTGTCTTGATGAAGGAAAAAGTATTAAAAGTTGAGTATTATTTCTGCTCATATGGAAGTGGTCGTAATTGGGGACCAATTTTTTAAAAAGGTGGCAGAACAGTTCCGAGAGAGATGTAATAAGATAGCACCAGGTAACACAGTTATGCTGTCTATTGTTATGCTTTCACCGTTCTGATAGTGTCAACATTATACGAGTCTATATTATGCGTGTCTGCAGCAACTTTTGTCCTGGGATATTTTTGAGACTCCGCGTGAACAACATGGACACTGTCTGCAGGGTGGCGGTGCACACTTTTGATATACTTATATTATACATACTGTGGTAAATCAACACACTCCTAATGTGTATGTAAGTTTCTTTCAGGAGAAATAGACTCACAGATGAAAGCAAGGTAATATTGTTTGTCTATCCATTTGAGTACTGTATATTTTGGCGTGTACTGTACTTTGTAGGGAAATTATGTAACTTCATAGACAGTTTGTAACAGTTCAGCATAGGTTTGGCTTGGTTTGTATTTGACTTGTAAATGTTTACATCAAAGTTTTGTGCATGTTGTATCATTTATCAGGTTATGTGTACCCAGTACAAGGTGCTATAGGTTATGTGATGTTACAATGTTGAGCAGTGAAGAATTTAAATTTGGAACAATTTGGTGTGCATTAGCAAAACTTTAAATATGCGACAGTACCTTTATACAGGATGATCCCAGACATTTCAGATTATATAATGAAAATCATTCTACTACATAAAACTATTGATGTCCTTTTTATGAAGGTTTGTTCATAAAATGAGGCGGTATAAGCTGAAACATTCTGTGCATCCTGTTATGTTTATCTTTTGCGATTGCAACGACCTTTGTAAACCCATCTGGTGCTGTTCCTTGGGTTGCATGTAATCTTGTGCCATCCTCCTTTTAGACAAGTCTCACAGCAGTGGCCAAAGGATAATGACAAGTTCCTGATTTTCCTAGAAGTTCAATGTTGGCTATCTTTGGTTACAATTGCACTAAATCTGCAATACCACCGAGCTCATGACCAAAGAAATCTCTTACAAGGTATGTAATTTCTGCCAGAAAAATCATAGAGTGTGATTCCGGCTTTAACATATTGTGTAGGGATTTGAAATTACAATACAGAAAGCAGTAAATTAGAACCATAACCATCTATTCTACCTCCTGCTGGTTATCATTAACAAGCATTTTTAGATGTTGGAATGAGACACACACTCAAGGCTAGTGCTTAATCCCTCCCTCAGTCAGTTCTCTCTCTCTCTCTCTCTCTCTCTGGATCTTAAAATTTGCTATCAAAAATGTGTACAGTCAGGTTGAACCGGCAAAGCATCTCCCATTTATTCATTCCAAGTCTTTCAGCCTGAAGACATCCAAGGACAGCATATTACAGTAGTTGACCTCTACCATATTTACTCCTTCTAATGAGAAGAACTAGTCATTGAGGCATTTCTGCTATGTAAGATGGACCATTCATGATTTTGAAAAGTTTGCATCTATCTTTATTTCTGACCTTTCTGTTCTAACCCTGACACATTGGCCAATATTTGCTATCCATTTCAAAAATATCAGTTAGAACTTCCGAGTCTCAAACGTTGCCTTGTTTAATGTGGGTGTGGAGATTGGAAAGGTCATGACAAAACGTCAGACTATTTTCTACTGATTTTTGGATTGTTGTCTCAGTGCAGTACATATAAATAATTTCCTCTTTGAAATCATTCTTCGTAAATAATCGGACACTCAGAATAAAAAGAGAGAACTGGACCGAACCATTCCTTGTCCTTGTGATGGCACTTTAACATTTTATGAGAACCTTTTATGAGAATCGTTTACCTGGAAACAATTGAAAAAAAAAGTAACAATCTGTAATTTAACAGTAATTGCCTTTTTAGTGTCTGCTGTCGCTTAATAGTTAAGAACTGAAATTCCTTCATGGTGTTTTGCACCCGAGCCTCCAATAACAAAAGTGGACTACTAACTTAAACCTCTCTCCCGTTATACTGGACTTCCAGCCTCCTAACGCTCAGTATGACAGCAGGTCAATCCTTGCTATCTGATATCACACAAAGGAGGATGGGTTCCCTGTTGAGTCTGGTTCTCCTAAAGGTTTCTTCCTATTGGCATCTTAGGGAGTGTTTTCTTGTCACTGACTGCCCCCTCTGCATGCTCATCAGGGACAATCTGATTATTTTGACTTATACGTATTTTCTCAGACATTTGATACTCATTTCGCTGATATTCTTTCAGATTCTGTAGAGCTACTTTGACCACTGTTAAAAATGCTATATAAATAAAATAAAATTGAATTGAAAATTCAGTTTTCAGTCATTTTTTTAGACATTCTGCTGGGACTCCATTGTGTATTTAATTTTTTTTTTTTTTAAATACTACCGTGTGTCCTTTTTTACTTTTGCATTGGTCAGGGATTAAACAAGCCAACTAACTCCCATTTACACTGCAGGTCTCGATGCCCAATTCTGATTTGTTGCCTATATCTGATTTTTCTGACTGTCTGTTTATACGTTCTTTCAACTATGACTCATATCCGATTCACGTGTTTACACTTGCCATACCATCTGAAACATTGCGCATACTTAAAGGGAGGTTCTTGCACTACACGCTAGCCAAGATGGACGAAGGCGAAATATGCTTGATGCTAGCTCTGCGATATATGCAAAGTTCGCGAAATGGAGAAGGAGGAAAAGGGCCATCATTGCAGCCTGCACATATGCTTCATTTATTGTGTTCTCAACCATTCAGAGGAATGTCTGGGTGCGAGATGTGTCGGGGTCGCTCTCTGGTGGMTTGCAACAGGTTCGGGCTACCGCACACTGGCGCGTCTGTTTGGGATGAGCAGCGCGTCGGTGTGCCTGATTACGTCATTAAACCGCGAAGAAGTCGTCGTTTTAATGACGTACAGAACGCAATGCCTCAGAAAGTCCGATCTGTCTGTTTACACGACAATCACATTAGCACATATCTGATTTATATCTGATTGATTTCCACATATGAAGGAGGTTTCCACGGACATAGAACATATCCGAGATGTGTCACATATGAGCAAAAAATCACATTTTGGAATTGGATCACATTTAACTGACAGTGTAAACGTAGCTTTAGATTTGACCCTGATGTGACCGCATATACAGAGATACCTTCCATCAGCTGTTCTCTTCAGGGGTGTGGTTCAGACGTAGCTCATTTACATTGACACTGAAATGGCACATTTGGTCGAGAAATGAATAAAAAGGCAGTTTGAGGTATGAAATAATCCATTATCTGAGAAGTACCTGTGTTAACTTATTCATCCGATCCTCACAACAACTTGACACAGGTTTTTCACCAGATGCCCTTCCTGACACAACTTCCCTCCTATTTTATCTGAAGGTCCAACAACAAAATAACAAAATATGGTACCTTTAGCTCTCTAGGTTAAAGGAATACATAATGAAAGAGAAAAAATATGTACCTATAATTATTTGCTTAAATAGGTTAACATTTGTTTAAGTTGCAAGTTAGTGATAGGAAGTTTGGATCCCTCGGTTTTTTGAATCTCGTCCATCAAAATGAATTTATCTGTTTCATTTTGTTCTTTTGATCAGAAATAAAATTAATGAAATTAAACAAATTTTGGCTATAGTTCCAGTTGTGATGAATATAATATTACAATGAAGMTAAGCTAATATTATGCTAAACAGAATGAGCAGCTCACCTCTCATATCTTCTGGTCCGAATCTTTTGTTCTTTTACATTATTAGCGCCAATGAGAGTCACGTGACAAAAGAATGAACGATTCAGACCATGAGAAGAACCACTCAATTCTGTTTCCTGTGTAATGCACTCCATAGCGTCTATGGGAGTCACGGGACAAAAGAACGACCGATTCGGACCAGAAGACTTGAGAGGTAACTACTCATTCCTGTTTCCTGTACATAACCCCTGTAGAAAACGAACAAATCACTCTCTGAGCCGACCCGTTCTTCTGAGGCATGTTAAAGACTCGTTCATGAACAGCCCATCACTAATGCAAGTTCCTCTTAACAGTATTCATTTTAATCCATAAACAACCTGATCTATTTTTYAAAGCTTTTCATTTTTCTAAATACATTATGGCCTTTTACAGAGATGTTCCTTTATCCAGAGAATGATGTTGTTGGTATTAATTGCAAGCCACAATGGATCAAATCCTCTTCAACAGGAAATATGAGCCCCCAGAATGTACAGCAACACAGTGTGTGTGTGTCCATGCGTGCGTGTATGCGTATATGTGCGTGTGTGGGTGTGCGTGTGTGTCTGAATCATAATGACAAATGACATGACCCACAGATCAGAAACTTGTGTTGATTGCTACAGAAAGTAAAAAAACAAGTCAACATCAAGGCTAAAGAGGGTCAAACTTAGCTTCACACACATCATCAACTGGGTTTGGCCTTAGGTGTGACTAGGTCACATGGTCACAATTTAATTCTGCTCTCTCTCTCTTTCTCTCTTTCTCTTATACAGACAGACACATCCACACACACACACACACACACA
>QMIH01000304.1:408232-504231 GCA_003987875.1 Clarias batrachus
ATAAGGGAGTAAACTATAGTTATCTATTTACCTTTTTCTCTACCCTATTTTTACCATTTGTGTTTTTACCCTGCTGTGCTAAAATAAAGGAAATTGTGCAAAACACAATCCAGGGACACAATAATAAAAAAAAATCTAGCCAGATGTGGGTACTTTTTTGTTTAAGTAAATCAAGCATGAGCTTCATTATTAAATGCTTTAATCAGGACAGTGTTCACTGTCTTCTAAAGGAATACTATTTGAAATATTCTTAGGTAGGTCAAACTGAAGAACTCCTATGGTGTTGTAAATTTGACCTGTTACTTCCCCTAAGATTTTGTTTTTGTTACATCTTTTTATATTATCTCTATTTTTCTCAGTTTACTGGTATTCATATGAAAGGCAGGCCACCACGTCAATTAGACACGGAAATATCGAACACACCAGGCCTGGAAAATTATTTCTAATGAGAATAAATTGTTTCGGTTGGTCCTGGTGTGCTCATTTTGTGAGATTCTGATGGTAGCTCAAAATCTGGAGACAGTAGTCATGTACCACCCAATATTGGCAATTCCACTAATTATGCATTCACAAAGCCTTTTTAATGAGTAAAATAGTGTGTGTGTGTGTGTGTGTGTGTGTGTGTGTGTGTGTGTGTGTGTGTGTGTGTGTGTGTGTGTTCATTCTGCTTTAGAATTTAGCTTTTACCATTTACCAAATTTACAATTTGTATTATTATTATTATTATTATTATTATTATTATTATAGATTCAAAATTGCACTTAAAATTGACCTTAACTGTCATGTGTCATGACACGTCCATAGGTCTAATAATGCAGTGTATTATCCTATACCTTTACAGAAGCTCAAGTTCAATTTAGTCATCTTTGCCCATAGCTTCCAGTTTTGCATCATTAAAATGAATCCTCTCCCATGAAATATTGCAATATTGCACAGCTTAAGGTTAGAAACATTATGTGCTTTGATGTCTAATGATCC
Organism: Clarias batrachus; assembly: GCA_003987875.1. NCBI lineage: Eukaryota > Metazoa > Chordata > Actinopteri > Siluriformes > Clariidae > Clarias > Clarias batrachus. The sequence goes on from QMIH01000304.1 coordinate 409,211, forward strand.
ATGAAGTGCCCATAATATCACCCTGCCCAGGAAAATACATTAACATTTGTGAGCCTATGAAGGCTTTAAAGAAAAAAAAAAAAGAAAGAAAAAACTTTTATTAATATCCACTGTCATACTGCTGATTATGTGATACCTTTGTTAATAGCCTGCTCATTTGAAGGGAGAATTAAATCATTATTCTATTCCTTTTTTCATCCTTTCTGAAACAGTGAGAGAGCATCACTTGCCATAATATGATTATATTTCTCTCTTTAAAAAAATAAAATAAATAATAATAATAATATATTATAATAATATTATATATATAAAATCCAAAAATGAGCCTCAATTCCCCATACTGAGAAAGAAAAAACAGATTGTGCTGACAGATGTGGGTATGTTTAATCAGTGCCTTGGAAGAATGTTAAGAGGCAGAAGGAGAACCAGAGAAATGAAGGATTAGAGCTAAATCAGTCACAGCTCATGCCCACTGCCACTCAAACACTAGAAATTCTCTCTGTCAGATGCAAAGAATGACGTGATATTTAGGGGACTTAAATTCTTATGGATCAATGATGGCAATATCACATTACACGTTTATAAATCAGAATATATATGTGTGAGAGTGTGTGCGATACAAAATGAAAATGTTTTGGAAATACAGGGACAATTTATTTACATTATATAAGATAATAGAAATGCACATATGAACTTTATTATAAGGTACAATATACAGTATCTATATGAAGTCAGAAACTATTAATAACCAGTCAGTAACTGAAAATTTAATGTGTGAACATACTTATAGGGAGATAACAACATAAATCGGTTATACAGGAAGTGTACTGATAAGCAGCCCTGGCATACAGTTCTTAAAAGACACGATCGAGAAAAACATGCAGTTTCACATGCAGTGCTCAAACATACAGTAACCTTCCTTATGACCCAGGTACGAACATGCGGAAATACTATTGTAGAAAACTACTTCTAGGTGGAAACAGTTCCATTGCACACTCCATCAAAATATTTGCACTTTAAGAGCACATCCCTATTAGTTCCATTTCTTACATCTACAGAGTCGTCTAGTGTTCAAAGATAATAATAGTGTTCTTATTGACCAATATCACGCAAGGAAGAGTGAGATTATACTGGATACACAGACGTACCCATGTTCAGTTTAAAAGCACAATTACAGTAYGTGTGCTATATTGCTTTTACGCAACACTTCACATCATATTTTCATGTAGTTTTTTTTCCCCCTTTCTTAGCTTCTCCACCAAAGTAGCTCATCCAAGCTGCATATTTGATTTATCACATGTTTTATGCTGGTTGCCGTTCCTGACAGGGATGGGACAGACGCTGACTTATGTACACTGCGGCTGGGGATCCCCATGGGGTAATCTAACCCTGTTCTTCTGCAAGAAATGTGTAAATTCTTCAGCTGTACTAACAGAGCATTTGCATATATTTACACATATTCCATGTATTTGTTTGAGATTTGTTTGACTTCACATTCTTCTAAATCTTATTAATTTAACAGCGCCAGTAAAAAAAAAATCAAAGCAATACCAGACACCAAACATGCCTCACCTAATTAAAAACGCTTGGGGTTGGCGGAAAACGGTGTAGACTTTAACTTTCAGCAAATCACTCCTTTAGAGCTGTGAAATGTTCGAACACTGCTGTGTGTTTGTGACCTGAGCAGACTAGAATCGGGAACATTACTTAGAGAAAGCGTTTCTAATCCTGTTTCAAGAGGTTGTTCTCCTCCGTCATATTCCCAGAGTCTCACAGAGTTGTCCGCTCAAAAATGTAGGCCTAGACTAGCATTTCTTTGTGTTCACAGATCAGATCTGATCTCCCTGGTCAGGTGGTCCTGGGGAAGGAGTCACAGCGCCTACTGCAAACAGGTGTGGATTTCACACGCTATTTCATATCCATGTTTTCAAGCATGGTGCGTGGTCGTCATTAATAATAATCGTCTCCATGGATGCTTGGCATCCCACAGTTGGGGTGGGCCTGGGTGAGGGAATGTACAGATGGCAGCAGGTGAAGAAACGATGGATCATGAGGGATTCATGGTACAGGGCTGACACCTACATCAGTCACATCCTGAGCCCACTAACCACTGTGCCTCATGCTGAGGACGCTTTCTTACTGTCAGACGCAAAGGGAAGCCAATGTATCACGCTTTTACATTAAGTGGCCTTTTGTTACGACTACAATATCTATACTGAGGATTAAAAACATTCATAAAAGTGAAATTGATGTCCTATGTGACTTAAAAATTTTACACCACATAAAAGGCATGAAGGACTGGTACATGGCAAGTGAGGTTATATAACAGGAAATGTGATTACCACCTGGGAAACTTGCGTAACAAAAGTTAGTTTGTGGCAGTTTCAATCTTTGAACAATTTGAGCAGTTGCTGAGATACTAGTGAAACTGTTTGTGTCATATGCAGTCCAAGCCATCTTCATGGTTATTAAGTTGAACTGTTCTCGTTATCACTTGAATTTTTAAGCAGAACCTATGGGGCCATCCTCAACAAACCGAACATCCATCCTAGAACAAACAACATAAATTGGCTATAATCTTCATCATAACTAAGGTGGCGTTAACCCAACACTAATGGTGTACTTTTAACAATACACAGAAGAGTGACAAATTAAAGGTAAACCCAATGATTCTTTAAAGGTAAGGAGCAGAGGTGGAAAGAGTACTAACATTTTGTACACAGGTAAAAGTACTGTTACTTCACTGAAATTTTACTGAAGTACAAGTAAACTTATCGTTATAAAAATCTACTCAAGTAAAAGTAAAATGTAGTTCATAAAAAAATTTACTCAGAGTAAACATTACTGAGTAACTTCTTTTTTTTTAACAGCAGGGTGGGATGAGGCATTCTAGTGTAGTTCAAAAAAGATGAGCAGATATAAATCTCAATCTAGTTGTTTTTAACTGAAGGAACACCTTTGCACAATAAAGCTGTCACTTAAATAGCTGTCACAATAAAGTGGTCACTTAAATATGGCGTTACATCCCAGTCTAGTGTCGGGCCGTACAACAAAGGAATGGTTCAGGATTCTATTTTAAACTGTATGGAAATGGTGGTATATGGCAGAAAGAACTAGATCCAGTCATTAACTGATGAAATAATGAGGTTTGTATTGCTTTACAAAAAAAATACACACACACACACAGTAGGAGGATCAGATTCAGGGTGGACCCAGGCCAAAATAATAAACTAAATGGTATTTATATTTAGTAGCTAGATTACCTGCAAAAAAAGAAAACATACACAAACAAAAATACAGGTCCCTTCCCTGACTCCCTAAACCAAAAACAGTGAATAAATTCCCTCTTCCCAAAGTAAATGGCAGCCAMGCCCCTACAAACATACAGTGAAATGATCTACAAATATATATAAAAACCAACCAAACCAAAGGGGCAAAGCAATAATCAAAGTCAATGGGAGGCAAAAAGTCACAACCAAATACCAAAACGCTAAAATCACAATCTCTTTCCTCTCTCCCGCGTCTCTTTCCGGTTTATAGATGGTCGCGCTGGTTGATGACGTCACTCTCAGGGCGGAAGCGACCGTGTGGAAGGTCAGGTAGATGCCGATGTGGGGACAGTCAGAAAACCTGGAGTGGAGTCTGGAGCGGCGCGCGACCAGGACACGATACACACACGCGTGCGCAACGAAGCATTTATACCAGGGGTGTCCAAATCCAGTCCTGGAATGCCAGTGACCAGCACAGTTTGTAATTCACCAAAACCTAAACACACCCACTGAACCTAGTAATTAACAGATTAGCTAAATCAGCTGTGTTTGAGAAGAAGAAGCACCAAACTGTGCTGGTCAATGGCCCTCCAGGACTGGATTTGGACACCCCTGATTTATACAAAGCAGAATATTTTTTGCATTTTCATTCATTTTTTTTTGCTCAGCAGCGCATATGATTTAAAATGTAGCGAATTACAATACTTCAAACAAAACATACTTAAGTAAAAGTAAAATTACAGATTTTAAAAACTACTTTAAAAAGTAGAAGTACACAAAAAAAACTCAATTACAGTAACGCGAGTAAATGTAATTCGTTACTTTCCACCTCTGGTAAATAGCATTTTCATGTCACTATTTGGATCTACTAAATTTATCTGCATTTCCAAGTGCAGAGGGTGCAGAAGGAGAGTCCAGACAGAGGTGTCATGAATATCAAAACAAGATGATCCTAATTGATCAAACTTAAGAAGAAACTTATACTTCTTTTTATGTTCATCTTCAGCTATCCCTTTTGTAAACAAACATGTTGTCAGTTTTGCTAATCAAACCATATAGGCTAAATAAAATGGAAAGTCTGTGAATGTCTCTGGTTTGCCAGAGGAGACGCCTTGAAGTTATAATAATAATAATAATAATAATAATAATAAAACACGTGATTATATGCAACGTTGAAATTTAATTGTTTTAGGATTTTCAACTGTATCCAGACTACAGACAGCCAGTCAATGACCTCTGCCCTAATAGTTGATAAGGGATCAACAGAATGGTGACTGCTGTTGGGAACAAACAATATATCCTCTCAAGCAAAAGAAGTATCCCCAAAACCATTCTAACTCATTTAAAACAATGTTCCTAACGCTCATACTCTAAACCATGTCTAATTCTTCTCATCTTCTACACCCACCAGAGATTTCAGCATCCATGTAACTTGCTCCAGGTCAGCTAAGGGGTTTGGTCCCCTGGCCCCTCACAGTGGCATGCAATAAGTGTAATTATGATAGATAGGACAATTTCTGCTGGCCCTTTTTTGCCAAGAGCGTCATACTCATCTTGCTTCCCTGCAGCTGTAATGGCTTTTTGATGGACTTTTTAACTCACAAAAGCACAGCAAGAGCCGAGCAGACCTGTGGGGCTTCTAATATAACAGGTAATAGCACCCAGTGACATTTCTAGCTTTGTCCTCAAGTAGTCAACATTGCTTCTGTTGGGAATTATTTATTTATTTACTTAGAATGGTGCAACGTGTTGCCTTAATGGCTCTCTTTATAGCACTGACACTTTTGGGTGAGACAATAATATCTCTTCTGACATCGGTATATGAGCAGCGTTGTCCTAARAATAGGTGTGCAAAAAGCAATAAAACCATATGATCACAGCTAAAAATAGATATATCTGAACTTCAGACATCAACCTAAGGTTTGAAAACCTTATACTTAGCACTAAAACATGGATAAATGTTTTAAAAATGTAAGATTTCAGGTTATTTCAGGTTAAAGTCATGTGTTCATTTATGTATTAAAAGGTGTGAAGGACAAATAAACACTAACTGAGTATATTTATGATACGGCTTATTTAAAAAAAAAATTTTTTTAAAGGCACAATGGCACAACCAAAACAGCTTATCTGAAAATGTGTACCTCGACCACTAAAAGTTTGAGTTTCAAAGTTGTCATCTATCTTTAATCCCCTTATGGTGCGCCTGATAGTTCTGCACCATTTGTAACCATAAAACCACAATAGAGACCAAACAAGTATCTTCACAAAGTTTTTGCTCAATGCCCAGAATAGCCTCATTGGGATAAAAGGGCAACGCTCCTCGACTGAGTCAATATTTTTAAAAAGTATACAGCTCATTTGTCATTTGGAAGAATTTCTAACCTTTAACAAAGGTTAACAATCTGAGACTAACACCTCAGTGCCAGTTTACCTTCCACTTTCCTTGAATTTTAATGCAATGCTTCTTTAAGAGGCTGCTTATCATTTTTCATTTATCATTCTGAATATGAAATAAAGAAAAGTTTATCCCAGATGTAAGCCTGATGTGATTGTGACAAGGAAAATTCCATGTCATGAGACGAGGAAGAAACCTTAAGGGGAACCAGACTCCAAGGCGAACGGATCCTCATTTTGGTGATACGAGATAGTACGACCATAAATAACTCCCATCTATACTCGTGCGCTCTGAGGTCGAAAGTGCATGTGTATGACAGGAATGTGTTTGAGATGATAAAAAGTCCACTATGTTGAGGTTACCTACTGTTTACTGATGGAGACTTGGGTGCAAAAGTGTTCATGGAAATTGCTGTCATAAGCCATTATGTGAAACAGTTCGTATCAATGCAATCAAAGCCATCTTTGTGGTTATGACGTGGAAGCACTACCAGTTATCACATGAATCTTTAAGCAGAACATATCGAGCCCTCCACAGCAACAGCATCCTACAACAAACATATTGCCTATGGTCTTGGTCTTAACTAATGTGGTCATGAACCTAACAGAAGGATGACAAATCAAAGGAAGGCCCGGTGATTATGTTATACTGTGGGGGCATGGTCATGTCTTTAGTTAGATCTGTTTTTCAGAAAGGTACAGACAAAAAAACTAAAGTAATATAAAGCAACATAAAACATAAACAAGCAATCACTGAAAATGAATGAATAAATGAATGAACGAGTCCTACTAAGTAATAAGCATGAAATGGACAAAGGTTTATTCAGGTTAATCATATTAGCGTATATCTTATAAAACATAAGCATACTGTATAGTTCTCTATTTATGTTCCTATTGTGTTTATTATGGACTAAATGAATAATGACGTGAACAACACATTGTTCTCAGACACAACTGCGAGGAGCTTAAGAATGAGAGTGGATAAGGTTTCCGGTCAGCTTATTGCTGTAGTCTCTCAGTAGCCCCACTTGATCTCATCCTGCTGATTTCAGCACCTGTGGTTTTTAAAGTGCAGAATGGTGCATCCTCGTAGCCCATTTATTACATTGCAGGGCCCATTTACTTGTCTCTTATGACCTATAAGGCATTGGTTTACCTCTCAATTAGAAAGTAAGCTTTCAGGCTTTACCACGGCTATGAGCTGAGGCTGTCATTGAATTTAATTTGGAATGGGATTCAGGTCGAAGTACATAGTGCTTACATCTTTAACATAAAGAGCTACAACTTTACAGCATGTAACAGAATGTATGGTTTTCTCAATATAAACAACTTGCTCGATTTTATGGATGGACTTTTCATAAATTGGTGTGTATGTGTGCAAGAAATTGAAAAAAGTGTGCTCTCTTATACAGAACAGTGCACTCTGGGCCTTCATTTTTGGGAAACATACAGTATATTCCTTTTCTTTGTCATATGTACATTATAGCACCCATCTCAAAATATCCATGAGTGCAGGGTAAGCATGAGAATCTGCTCCTGGAGCAGATAGGGTTAAGGACCTTGCTCAAGGCCTTAACAATCACAGCTTGTCCGTTCTGGTGCTTGAACCCCCACCCATACCCTTGGTAAACCAGAGCTGTAATTGCAGGTAACTGAAACACCACTGGCCACTGCTGTTTATAACTTATTCTCTGCCCTCGTGTCTGCAAAAGAGCACTGACCCATCAAGGCACACAAGAGCTCTGAAGGTGTGCTGGGTTATCTGGTACCAATATACTGTCAACAGATCTACTAAGTAATTTGTGAGATGGCTCCTCTATGGATTGGACTGGTTTGTCTAGCACATCCCACTGATGCTCCTTTGGAAAGATATCTGGGAAATTCACCTTGAATGCTTTGTCATGTTCTACAAACCATTCCAGTAAACTGTGACAACTTTTTGAGCATGTTGTCCTGTAGTAGCTCTTCTATAGGATTGGACCAGATGGGCTAGCCTTTGCTTGCCACGCACATCAGTGAACTTTTGGCACCCGTGATGAGTTGCTGTTTCATCAGTTGTCCTTCCTTGGACCATTTTTGATAGGTACTAATCAATGCATACTGGGAACACCTTGCAAGCATCTTGTCAAAGTTGCTCGGATGCAAACGATGACCCCCGGCTTTCAACACATCAAATCCAAGAACTGACTGTTCACTTGCTGCTTAATATATCCAACCTCTTGACAGGTGCCACTAGAAAGAGGTTATCAGTTACCCGTCAGTGGTTTTAATGTTATGGCTGATTGGTGCATATCCGAACTGCAACCCACTTTCCTTTAAATGTTGGATGGACAAGAAGGGGGCTAAAAAATTTGCTTAGCAACAGTAAACAATGGTATACCAAGCTGTAACTAATAAACTGCCAGTTACGATTATTGGGTTTGATCTCATTTTGTACTATTAAGTGACTTTATAAACTACATTGCATGAAACGATAGAAATAGATTGTCCTAATGTCAAAGATCCTTACAAAGCTTATAAGAACTACTGATAAGGATCATATACCTTCCTAGTATAGCAGACTGTAAAGACTGAAATACACTGAAGATTTTATCATACAGTAGTTGCATGAAAACCCACAACAGAGCTGCTTTGTCTCTACAAGCCGAGAGGGGCCAGTCATAAACCTGCTGTGTGTAATGCTACAGCCATCTGTGACCAGGAAACCATGAGGGTACAGTTGGCTGTGGTCTTATTAGATGGAAAGGATAGCTTCCTTTTGAGCACAGACTGGCCTGAGACATCCTTTACTGGGCCAGTCTGGCCTATAAAAGATACTGTAACCAGTCTGTTTTAAAGTGATATATTTTGTTCACAAATAATATGTTCCTCAACATAACTTGGCAGTTGTTTGGCTTGGACTTGTTTGGTGTCTGAAATTAAATTTGTTTCGAAATTTCTGTTATGATATTAATGCTCCCCAGAAATTAAGGGAAGTTTATGACTATTAAAAAAATTTTAAATAGCAGACTTTACAGTACAGATCACTTTGTTGAATTTTGCCCTATTTTGTCCCAATTTACCAGGTTTCATCCACTACCTAGCACTCTATTGTCAGATGACAGCTACCAGCTGGGAAAATCAACATACAACCTGCCGGTCATGTTATGTTAAAGGACAGCAAAACGCAATCAGAGGAAACTACACCCTTTTGCCTACATGAGCTGTCCTTGACAGGGCACGAAACATAAACTATATGACCACCTGATCACTTGTAAGTGGTTCTTCTCCAAACTTTTATACCACAGATTCCAGCATGACAATGGCCATGTGTACAATAAACACCTTTGGGATGAATGCTGACTGTATTCCAGGTTTCGTGTCCGATATCAGTGCCCGACCTCATTAATTCTCCCGTACCCAAATGAGCAAAGGCTCACAGCCTCATTCCAAAATCTAGTAGAAAGCCTTCCTAGAAGAATAAAGGTTATTGCAACAACAACGGGAGACGACAGTAAATCTGCAATGGAATGCACAACTAGGATGTAATCGTCAGGTGGCCATGAAATTTTGGCCATACAGTGCGGCTGGCTGTGCCTGCCACAGGAAGGACATTTTTTATCTAAGAAACTGACATGACGTTCACCCAGTACACCACTCTAATGTTTTCACTTTGTATCAGATTGTCAAGGTCTTCCTTAAAAACAAGCCCTAGACAGAAATTCATGCAAAATTAGAAACTGGATTTACTTTAAACAAGGTCAATGCTAAGCTTTTCCCAAGTGAAGGACATTAGCTGATTAAAAACGGCAAAGTGGGTGGACAAGGAGAAGATGGAGAAGCTGTGTGTGAATTAAACCAGATACATGTTATATATAAGATCCAGTTGTGATTTTACCTAGAAAAGGATGCAGAAGACATCTGTACTCCCACACAGGTTCAATCTTTTAATCAAATGAGTCAAGGCATTTGATAGCTTCCATCCTAATGGGAGGTTAGAACCAAGTGTGAGACGCTTTCAATCACCAAATCTCCTCAACCACATACATTATCTGGACAGTGTACAAAATAGCCAGGCAATTAGCTAGAGGCAAAGCTAGGAGGCAAGCAAGCATGCAAATGCTTGGACCCTGCATCAAACGGGGGCCCCAGGCAACGAATGTCAACCCGAGGATAAACATTATTCGCTTAAGACTTGTTAATGGATGAAGCATTACTGACAGCCACACGGGGCTTTTTCCCTGCAATATAGACACAATAAAGTCACAATATACTGTACAGTACTGTAATAAACCTATCCTCTATGTCTACTGAAGCGTTTTCTGAACTATTGCATTAAATGATCTTAATGTGGAAAAAAAGACTTAAAAAAGACCATTTTTATGGCACATAATATTTGTATAGTTTTATTTAGGTGTCGCCTTTCTAATTAAACTTGCATGCCAGCAAACTTTTCTGTATGCCTTTGTAAAATACACTTCATCCTGTGGTGTACTGGATATAGGCTTTGTGTTTAGGATTACAAAACTGATGAGTCCTTGGCTAAATTTATGAGTCCTTGGCAGAAGTTGTGTGTTCTTGTAGCTTATTCAGTGATGGGCTTACCTTAAAATGTTTAATTAAATTCAAAAATGCTGCAGTTTGACAACTCATTTCACGAATAATACAACTAAGTAGTTCAGGGTCCTTGTTCGGAAAGTAGAACTTAAAACCTCCCAGATGCTAGCGCAAATCCATAATGAACTGGGTCTATACATGGCTGACAAATGAGTTCCTGTTGCCTCACCACAGAAGACAACAGTGGGTCATCAGTTACCCAACAGGAGCTTCGGCTGATGATATACGATCCGTACCAGTCATGAATAAAAAAAAATAATAATTACTCCATACCAGGAGGTAGCATTAGACTGTATTCATAATGTAATAAAGAAACATAAGGGGCCCTATAGGACAGTCTCATTCTCAAATCTCACACAATAACAATAGAATGATTTTCTATTCCTAATTTTTACCAGTATACAGTATGTACATATAGTGAGTATAGTTGTGAGCGTGTTTGGTGAAGCTGGAAGTGATTTGGAAAGCCTAACAAACTAGCCAAGCTACCGCTCATTCAGCTAAACACATGGTCAGAAACTTTCTCATCATGGGTGGAAAGATGCACAGACACGGACAGGTAGTGGCAATGGTATGAGACTCGCTCACTCGCACTGCAACAAATAAGAGTGTCGGTCAGCTTGGTGTCGGGGGTCCATCGTGAAATTTAAACTTTAGACAAATTCCTTTAGAGGAATTCCTTATGCCGTTCATTTTACAATTTTATACAAATATATTTTTTAATTAAACTCTCTAATTCTTCCTCAGTACAACTTGATGCAAGAAAAGCATCCATATATTGTTTGCTAAATGCTGTTGCCATATGACTATTGAATGTTGGCGAAAAAAAGTGGCAGATTTTTGTCCATGAAAAAAAAAAAAGAAGAAGAGACAGTTTTGCGCTGGACAAAAGTGTAATAGTATGCACTGAATATTTACCTCCTCCAGACAAACATCAACCGAAACTATGACAAGATTTTTCAAAGCATTTTTGCATAGGGCTTATTTTTGCTCTGGATTTAGGCTACTGCAGATATATGATGAGATAAAAATGTAAGTCGCTGTGGATAAGAGTGTCTGCCAAATGCCTAAATGTAAATGCAGTTCAAATATGCCAGAAAACCTGAAAGTCATGCAAAATACAAATGAGGCATCATTGATAAAAATCTGCTAGGAAAATGCCGGTTATTATAAGAATCTAATAAATATAAAATTGGTCAAAGAGTCATGTTCACTTCAAAGCCAAACGTTTTATATTCCATCAAGAATCGTTCAGTTCTACCTCCTCCTAAATTCCTTCACTCGCCTGCAGTTGATGTTTATTGACTATTTATTGGAGTCTTTGACCTTGGACTTGTTTATTTAATTCTCGAATATGAGTGCATTAAATCCTGAGTGCATGCCAGTGTGTTTATCTGCTGTCGCCTGTCTTCTCCGTTGTGGTTTTGCAATTTATGAGTGGAAAAACCTCAGTGGAAAATGGAGATATTGGAGTTCGGAATGATGCTCATACACAAAGGTGCTATATCAAACTTACCTGTCACATACACACACAAAGGCATTCACAAATCACCATACTCTGTTATTGTTTGCGTGTGTGCGGTTTTGAAAATGTATAGTTAATATATACTGAAACAGCCCGTCCCAAAACGCTGAACAAAATATATCAAGTTCCAATTTTCTGACACCTACACAATCGAATCGGCCAATAAGTCATAGTTTCACTAATCCCTGTTTGTGCACATTCAGCACAAAAGCCATTGAGTTTTGATGCCTTGGAGTGCGATATATTAAAAGTGTGCTCTCTAGGTGTTTGATGAGAGAAGAATTTACTATCTGGGTGGTAAAGCACAATAAAGCATCACTTACAGTCTTAAACTGCCTCTGCTCAATCCAGCAACTCACTACTGCCGCCCAGTGGAGCTTTGTGAAAAAAAAAGTTGATTAGTATTTCAGTGGCATGGTCAAGAACATCCGGCTTTTCCTTTGAGAGAGAGAGGGCGTGCATTTTGGACAGTGCACTGCATTATATTTTAGACATGAACATTTGTGTGCCAGCCTGTTAAAACCCCATGTAAAGTTAAACTTTGACAACTTTGACAAGTACGTTTTTCTTTTGTGTGTTGTTAAACCATTGCAACATTTTTTAGATTCTGCTTCACCCCAAATATGAAAACAGTAAATAGTGCATTTAAAGATTCTGACTGTAGCGCAAGGAGTTCACTGGCATTTACACAACCTGTATCTGATTTCAAACCAAACGGATTATGTTTATTCGCTGCATGAGGAAATCACACTAAGCAAGCAAGATTTAGCAAGATAGTCATCTTTATGGAGATACATATACATTCATGCCTTAAATATTTAAACATTGACAGATCTGTTAGTTTTGTTGTCGACACTAGTAAACTGACCATAATCTGGTTGTTAGTGCTAGACAGGTTAGTCTGAGTATTTTCCTTCACCAGTGTCTATGGAGTTCACACAGCATGCTGCACAGAAACAATATCTATCGATTGATGTGGAAACACTTTGCTGATGAGAGACGTCAGAGGAGAATGGCCAGGCTGAGCTGACAGGACGGCGAGAGGAGACTCAAATAGCCGCCCTTTACACCGTTTAAATGTAAATTTTAGAGTTGATCAGCATCTGCAGGCCCTGCAAGTTTTTCCACACCAGCCGTAGCTTTTTATATAAACATATATAGGCTCAGGATTGTGCAGTATAGAGTGACGTATCCTTTTTTAGCACAAAATAGGCAAATATAATGAACTGAATTTTACTTTATTTTATACAAACATAACTAAAAATTCATGACAAAATTTTTTTTTAAATGGGTCACACAGACAAAGAAATAGCACAGATACACACTCGTGTGTTTTTAATAGTTGTTTGTTCTGTGGCCAAAAATAATAATAAATAATTAATTAATAATAATATGCTTGTTTTGAAAGTTCTACATTTTTGCGACGTCATTCCTATATCCTGGTAGAGGTTAAATTTACCCTTTATAAAAGTAACGATAAAGTTTTTTTTTTCTACTCGACATATCTAAAAACCCAAATACATTGTTTGAAGGCTGAAGTTCTCTCTTAACACACCTGCAAGGCTTCTTCTATACAAGCACTTTTTTTTTTTAAATCATCATTGAACTATGCTGTGTTGCTGTCTGGAAATTATGTACAATTGTGTCTCTGGGTTTGAGGTGACAGTTTAGGGAAGGCTGATTTATGGGTGCGATGATGTGCTATATAAAGACTTTTGGCCATTAGAGATTTAATCCATTATGCAATTTAATCAGACTTTTTTGGTCGATTCAGTTTATTGCATCAACGTGTCAGCTTTTGATTCAGAATCGATTCACACATTTTAGAAATTATTTGGGTAAACTTCCAAATGTTTAATCGTCTGATATTGATGATTTTCATAGAAATATACCACAGCTTTTTGCAGAAAAAAATAACCCGATTTCATCATCTGAAAATGCTCATATTTTACGAGATTAGCGCTTTTTTTTTTTTCGAATTTAGAATGAAGATTATTGCTTTTTATCAGAGACGACATTTAGTAATTAATAATATAAATGAAACCCCAATCCTAGAAATGTAGCTGTTTGAGACAAATCGGACAATAAACTTTAGTGTTAATGAATCAAAATGAATTGATGACCGTCAAAGTAAATTGACTACTTATCATTTGCTCTATTGTGCAGTATTTAAATCTAGATTCAGAGTACCTGACGTGAAAAAATATCTATATATATATTTTACCATTTTTTAGAATTACAGGACACTGACGTTCACGTTTAACAAGAAAAAATATTTAAGGATACATATTTGCATTTTAGAAGTGATTGTTAAGGTTTGAGTGTAACAAAGTGAAATTAAATTCTTATTTCAAAGAGATGATTGATTTTTAGTCAGCTTTAGATGACGTCCATCTTCCATTAACTTTTCCACACCCGGCATTAAAATAACCACCCAAGCAGTGAAGGGTTATAGGGTCTCCATTTTCATCATTATTATTAATATTGATGATCAGTGACACAAAAATGACAGAAAACATATTATACGATAAAAAAATATTTTTTACAGAATCAGTGGGACAGGACTACTGAAGGTTTAAGAGCCAACTTCATGTCGGGTGGGCTACTGAAAAATAAATTGAATGTCAATTTTTTAAAGACATGACAAATTTCACACATTAGAAAAGACTGGATTATTATCTTTAATGAACATGTGTAATATAAAAGGTTAGACTTCTGTGTCATCTCTGGTTGTGGAACTGGAACAGAATTCAATCAGCCCCCCCCATCTCTGGTCACACTCCAACACCCTCTGCCTATCATACCTGATTCATTTAATCAACTCATCTGGAAATCTGGATTTATTTAGTCAGCCATGTCATGCTTGGTCACAGAGCCATAAATGATTATGGTGTGGAAATGGAGCTCCAAAAAATTGAACATTTTATTTCTGTTCAGTAGAGAAGAGACACCTGATTTGTGAGTCTGAGCAAGTGTCTTACATAAGGTGTGTATGACATTTATACATGGGGTCCGGTATCCTGGCATGTCACAGATTCAAAATAAATCGCTTGACCTGTTTCAGGTATTCGGGCTTGAGATAATCCTGGAGCTCATCCCTTCTCACCCACACGAAGGAGTCTTTCTCCGGTGGCAGATTTCCGCTGCCAGAGAGCAAGGCCTTGAAGAAAAACACTTTGGCTCCTAGCCTCTCCTCGGTCCGGATGTTTTGGGGGAATTTGTACTTGTAAAATCCACAAGGGGCATTCCCAAGGAAGGTTGCGTTCAATTTTGCACCTAAGCGCAGAAACAATCAAAAGCATTTATTGTAGGTTTGAACTTTCAAGTTTTCCCACTATGCTTTATTTACACAGCTTAGCCATAAAAATAAAAAAACAGGCATGTTAGTTTATTAGGTTTACTTACACACACTCCATTCATCCCAAAATGGCATACATTTTAAACACCAGGCTACGTTTGTATTTAAAAAGATTCCTCCGTGCCTCTATGAGCTCTATTTATCTCAAAAGATCTTTGCTAAAATTACCCTTTGAAGAGGACAAGTGCAGTGGCCCWGAAGTACAGAACAAAACAACCTCAAGTCAGGTCAGAGTTTGAGTGATCAGTGTAGCTGCTGTACTAAAATTTCCAAGTTTGAGAGGCAAAAAAAAAAAAAAAAACATTTAAAGAGTGTAAAAGAGGGAGAAAAAAAAAATTTACCCCATAAAACTCACAGGCCTTTTTGAGTGAATTTATGATAAGCGTTTTTCTTCAAGGAACTCAGTCAGATTTAGAGTTAATTATGCAGAGTTCTGATAAGACGTTTCTTTTAATGTAATTTTTTAAAGAGTCGCTGCCCCTTTTCCTCAGTCCTGTTGCTTTCAAGCATATTTTCAGAGTGTCATAAATTACTCACTCACTCATTGTCTATACTGCCTTATCCTGTTTTTACGGTCACGGGGGGGCTTGGAGCCTATCCCAGGAGACTTTAGGCACACACACATACACACACTCTACGGGCAATTTTTAAACACAAATTAGCTTAATCTGTAGGTCTTTGGACTGTGGGAGGAAACCGGAGTATCCAGAGGAAACCTACCAAGCACGGGGAGAACATGCAAACTCCACACACACAGAGACGGGAATCGAACCTGGCTGGGAATTGAACCCGGATCCTACACCACTGTGCCGCCTTGTCACAAATTAATTCATATGAAAATAATTCGTTGAAATATTCTCTAAATAATTCAATCAGAGGACAGTTTCAAACTAGTTTAACTTAGGAAGAAAACAGATTTAGGTTCTGCCGAATCGCACCCCAGAACGTTATACCTACGTTTTTCACAATTGAGAAATGTTGCTGTGTTTTGGAAAATGTTGTGTTTTGAGCTTCAGGGCCACTGGACATAAGGGATCAGGTCAACATGATAAAGAACTCTAATCGCAAAAATCTTTCTGAAATACAACATGCTATTCTCTCATATGAAACAGTCAGTACGAAGTGACAGTACAAAGGCCAACAAACGTAGCTTACGTTAAAATAAACTGGAAACGTCAACAGAAGCSTATGTATCTGTTTATGGCATACTGCATAAACATGTTTATTGAAATAAGTAATAAATGAAAATCTTGCACTTAATTAATTAACGGACTTGTAAACAAAACAAATTCCATGTGTAGGTGAATTATCTCCTACACATCATCTGCTGCTGGTAAACAGGTTACTGCTGTTTGAGGCCAACAGAAAGTATTTAGAGAGTAAACTGTGTGTAGAAACATGGAGTAATTAGCAGGTAATTGTGCCAGGTATATAAAGAAGCAGCACTGATTGTTTTTTCTATAACCTGGCAGATGATGGGGTGTTTGTCAAGTGTACCCAGGGGTGACTTGTAGTCTGAAAAAATGTCAATTGGTTATAATAATGATAAAAATAATAACACCTTCACTGGTTCCCTCGTACACCTGTTTAGTATTCACCACCATTATAAATTACCTCATGAGCAGCTGCCTATTTTCTTTTTTTTTTTTCACACAAATGTTTGCACTCTCATTTAAATATTTTATCTGGATGTTATTTTGCTCTTGGAATGAGTAAAACCCATTACAATGTTCATATCAAAATGACTGAGTTAAGTCTCCCTCTTGATGCGCACACACATGGTGTATAGGGAAGTGGGCACATTACCTGGCAGACTGGTGAGGGCACGCTCTGCGGTCTGCCTCAGCRTCTCTCCCGCCTCCCACGGCAGCTGAGGCAGAAGCCAAATCTTCTGAGAGCCAACATCCTGCTTCACCAGCAGCACCAGGCTGTCTCCCAGGCAGCGCTCAGCCGAGCCCACATCTGTGGTGTCAGAATCTACAAAATGTTTGGAGATCACTGACTCAGTATGACACACTTAGCGTGTTCGCTAATATTTATCCCCAGACACAACCATCCCAGACCAAAAAAAAACATCCATTTGTAACCCATGAAATCACTGCTGTAGCACTAAAATATATCAGGAACAAAAACAATTACAGCATTGCTATTTCATCAGGACACACTGTTTTTAAATTGCGTAAGGTCTAAGCTGCTCCAGGAAGCCTGTGCGATATGATGACTTAATTGTTTCAGTTCGGTCCAACACTGCTACAATATCACTCCTAATATACGAGGGGCGTTCATGTCAAACTGGGACTTTTGATTCTGCCGAATAACAGAACATTTATGAGAGAAAAAACTCTATTTCTTTCTCTAGATAATCCCCTGCTACACGAATGCACCCCCAGTGTTTCACTAGTGCTTGAAAGTTAAAATTCTCTTAGTTTGATCTTGACCATGATCTTCACAGCTGAAACACTGGCCTCCCAGGAACTGCTTTAATGGCCAAAATGTGGAAATGTCTAGAATGTAACAATAATATAATGTCCAAGTGGTGTTCATGAATGTTTCCACAGACAGATTCATCTCATCTGCAAGCTGGTGAGAGGTTATTCGTCGATTTTCAAAGATCAAGCGTTACACTCGCCAAAAGTCTCGGTTTGACTTGAATGGCCCTTTGTATCATATTTCCAGATCTCCCACCCTTTATGCTTTTTTCATCAATGTCCCGCAATTTAACATCAGAGTACACTTGTTTGAGTTTTCATTTAAAAACACACTAAATAGGGCCTCGGAGTGGGGCAGTGGTAAAGTGTTTTTATCCAGAGCAAGTTCGATTCCCGGATGATGCTGTAGCTCTCGCAACTGGAGGTCTAGAGAGAGCTGATTGGCCGAACTGTCTCAGTGGGGAGGGATGAGAGGTACTTAGTGCTCTCACATTAATCACGGCTCTACAGCCAATCAGGGGCGTCTGTGAGCTCACGCAAGTGGAAGAAGCGGGTAGCGCTATTCCTCGAGTGTGTTATGTGTGTTAAGATGCAGTCGGCTGGCGTCACATGGTTCTTAATGTGGGAGCCCCCTAGTGACAGGGAGGAATTGGACATGACTAAATTAGGGGGGAAAAAATCAGAGAAAAATCCCCCACAAAACACACAAACACACAATAAGCAGTCCATTTCTCCTTAAATAGACTAAAACAGACTGGAATAAATGTGCATATTAATATGAGGTTTTGAAATCCCCATATTAAATGACACTACCAGGAAACATCGCCCCTATCCTTGCATCTCATGTGATGGGGAGCAGTCTTTTGCTCGCTAATAAAATCTAAGAATCTTCATTTTCTGTTTCCCTGGTGAAAACGCACCCAATCAAATGAGTTTTTGATATCCAGCAGTTCCTAACTGTAAAACTACTACTACTACTACTACTACTAATAATAATAATAATATTCAATGTTCATTTTGAAGGGCATAATTTTCAGCCTTCAACTGGTAAAAGCAACTAAAAAACCACTTTAACCTTAATTTCAGTTCAGTAACTTTAAGTAGTCTCTCAAACTACTTGTATCTACCTGTGACATCAAATCAGCATGTGTGTGCACACTGCAAACCTTTAAATTAGTTTACAGCTAAATTATAGTATTAGTAAAATATTTTAATACAGTCACGCACCACATAATGTCCTTATGAGAAAGACCAGCTCAAATGTTCAAATAAAAGGAGTCAAAAGATAAAAGGTAAACTTTATGTTTTAACAGTGTACAGTTCAACACATAGGCAGCAGCATCTAATATGGTGCATCACACTTCTCAAATGTTGCTGTGCTATGTCTATTTAATTTAATATTTAGAATATGGTGTTTTCACATCACAAGTCCACATCGCATAACGCCCGATTTAGCAAAACAGATTGTGGACATTAAGTGATACATGACTATATTGTAAAACAGAAATGACTGCAAAAGAAGAAAAAAATATATTTTTTTTGCAAACGCCTGCTGGAAAGACTTAATTACTTTATATTAGACTCTCTTTCCTAAACTGATAAGAGAGACAAAATGTCTCTGGTTGACTTTAATTCAACTCTAAAATAAAAATAAATAAATGAATAATTCAACAAATACTTAATTAGCTCTTAAATTAATTTAAAGTATACTGCTTTATGTGAGAGCCACCCAAAGACTCCACTCGTATCAGGTAGAAACTGGCTTGGAGTCCCGGATAATTATCCACTGATGTATGAGTCACTGCTTACCCTTTTTTTTTAAATAAAACATTGAGCCAAGAACAAAAAATATATATATATTTTCTCTTCCACCAAATGCAATCAATCAGCCAAGACGTGTGCTTTGTTAGGTTTGGGGATGATTTCTGATACTGTGACTCATCACTGTATATATAAAGAGACAAAACATGAATCATAGAGCTAAAAAAAACAGTTATTAAAAATGTGAAATCTGACACATGCATTTGATATTAATTTGATTTAAATGATAGCTTGTGATAATCTATTAAAATAGTTTGAGGACTAGTAGCAATAACAAATAGCAAGCCATTTCTTTCAAGACAAAAGTACATTGCAGAATTAAAACCTCCTCTCTGTCCAGAGGTATGAAGTTCCCCAGGTGGTCGGTAAATATGACTCACTGGATTTCTTCAGAATATGACTCAAAATCCATTGTTTTACTGAACTTATTCTATACTCAAGAATACTTATTACATTTCATCTTCTACATCTTCACTTTAAATAAAAAAAGGAGGGAAAATAACATGCACTCTGTTCGCCAGTAAAGGCTTCTACCGAATGCTTCAAATGTCAAGGACGAAATGAAAGCCAACTGCAGACAAGAAAAGCTGTGGCTGTTCAAATATATTTAGAGTAAGTGGAACATTCTGTACTTTTTCCATTTTTTGGCTCGAATTCACCCTGAGCTGAAAAAGAATAACAGCAAACTGTGCACTCTCACTACACAGGAGTGGACAAATCTCCGGAGGCTCAGTCTAGTGTGTACAATTATTAAAGTGAAAAGCAAGCGGATTAGTATCAGATTTCATCAGAAATTGGTTATTACATAAGTAATTTAGGAAAGGCACATGCCTGTTTTACTGCTACTCTCAATTACTATGAATAAAACACATCCCTTCCATTTGAGTAGAACGTCTCCACACCTTTCATTCTCTGAGCAGGTTTGAACAGTTTGAGTTTCTGTTCCCATGTGTCCTCCAAGTCCTGTGCCGTCACGATCTCTTGACCTCCGTAGCCATCTTCCTCATCCGAGTCATAATCAGCATCCTGTTTACGGCTCATCCGCTCGGCGTCCTCCAACAACCGCAGCTCATGGTCAGAGAGTAGGCTCCTCTCCAGCTCCATCTACGACAAGGAAGCACAACTCAAAGTTAAAAGGTTTCACAACAAAGAGCTGAAGTGCAGGCTGAAACCTGGACAAAGCTATACATAGTTGATAACATTTTTTTTTTTTTTTTTACTTAACGCCCAAGTTTATTTCCTACCCAATGCCCAAACCCCTGCCATGCAGTGGATCCAGTGCCGGTCCCAAGGCCAGATAAAATAGGAGTGGTGCATCAGGAAGGGCATCTGGAGTAAAACCTGTGCCAATTTGCGACCTCTCAATGGGAGCAGCCAAGAAAGACGGACATCATCAATCATACATCATACATCATCAATCATGTATACAATAAATATATGAATAATAAATGAAATTTTTATTATAAATTGAAATTGAACGGAGAGGGAGAGTGCTATACAAGATCTTGTGTACAACATGTGTACAGTCTTGATTCTATCAAGTTTGGTGTTTCACATAACTTGTCAAATTAAGCTCAGATGAATACTGTGTAGTAAGCAAAATAATACTCCTAATTTTGAGGGGTATTTTGGTCCATTTACTTGCCATTCAGCAGTGGCAGGGTGTGACAGTTACTTAAGGGGTCCGGCTGCCAGCTTGATGCTCACACATTATGGGCAATTTGGGAACGCCAGTTAACCAGAATATCATTGAAAACATGCAAACTTCATTCACATAGAGCCAAGGTGGGAATCGAACCCGGGCCCTGGAGGTGTAAGGCGACAGTGTTAACCACTATGCCACTGGATTACAATATTCGTTACATGGTTATGTATTCCTTGCATGGATTTAGGTGTTTGGTCTGAAAGGCTTAATCCTAAAAGGACTCATATTAAAATGTTCTAAAAGAAGAACTTTATTACATGTAGCTCAATTTAGGTCAATCAGGGAGTCGGGTAGGATTCAGCATCCTTTACACTACATCACTGGACTATAGTACGGTTCGAAATAACAAGCTTCACTCCTCATACAGCGCAATRTATGTGTGAAAATACGTCGTCTAAAAACAACTGTTTAGCCGAAACAGTTGCTCGCAGGCCACAGTGAAAACAATCTCAAGATGCTCGTGCTGTCACCTGGCGCATGAGCTCCATGAACTTCTCCTCAACCGGGTTCAGGTCCCGAGAGACAACCGGAAGTCTCTGTAAGCACACGGCGCCATGTAGAACCCAGGGCGAAGGTGAGCTTGAAGGTTTGACTTTCTGAACGCTGGACGAAACATAGCGCACTGCAGCTTTCAACCGCTCTGGTCCTGAGGTAATCTGCCATAGCGGTCGACAAACATACCTCCAACAGGGCGCTGCCATTTTTGAAAGTACCCACAATGCAACGGTTAGGTAGCGCTTAGGGAAGTACGGTCTAAGAATTATGGAGCTAGTAGGTAAGCCTAATGCCACGGATTTTTAAGATTATATATTAAAGACAGAAATTAACGAGTTCATTATAATATAACAGTATCCAATTCACTTTAGCGTATAAATGAAATTTTAATTGCTGTCTGCATTTCCAAAATATCCTAAAGTACGTAACGGTTTGTACCGAACACCCCTCTGGTTTTAACCAATGGAACATTCCAGACACACGCGACCCCGCAATGTCAAGCTGTTCTGTTATTTTTTTCCCACCCGCATTCTGAGAAACTACGTCTACCAGCTTATGATTGGTCAGCACAGGTATACTTCCCTTAAATACGCGACACTAGCCAGTAACGTCCCAAAAAGTTGCAGAGTGCTAGCCAATCAAAAACAAGGAGGCGGGTGTTTTGGTAAAACGAGTAGGGAAAAAAATTTAAGCGTCATATTAGTCGTAGATGGTTTTAAGTTAGTCAATGGCATCAAAATAAAATGTATAAAATAAATAATATTGTTTTATCCTCGTTCGTAAGAGGGGCATGTCAGCAGCTTCTCGAGTCTTTGAATGTATCCGGAAAAACCACGTAAGTGCTGTTAGCGTTGGTTTGCTTAGCATTAAATAAGCGTGCGTGTCTGTTGCCTGGGTTATGGCATGTGTGGTGCTAGTGACGGAAAATAACCTGAATTAACTTATCATAGTGCACTTGCATTACCTTTTCTGATGGAATAATGAAATAATAATGTATATTAGCTGTTTATATTTATGTTGCATGTTATTTATTTCTCGATTAAAGCCTCTATGATATTTAGATTACTTTAAATTGATCTCAAGTAGTAGTAACTGAGCAGCTTCACTCATGGGCATGCTCAAAGGGTACAAGTTATAAGAGGACCTCATAAACTCATATTTATTGCAGCATCACGAATTGTGAGATTACTCCATCTCTTGACCACATCACTTAATATATACACTATGACCAAAGGTTTGTGGACATCTGGCCATCACATCCAGACATTCATTCATTCATACATTCATCTTCTACACCGCTTATCCTGTACAGGGTCACAGGGGGGGCTGGATCCTATGGAGAGACTTTGGGCACAAGGTGGGTTACACCGTGGATAGTGCCAATCCATCACAGTGCATACAGACAGACAGACACACACACACACTTGTTCAGATCAAATCCCATGTAGAATTAAATTAAATGCCAGTTAACCTAACTAATCTGCATGTATTTGGACTGTGAGACGAAACCAGACTACCAGGAGCAAACCCATCAAGCACARGGAGACCACGCAAACTCCGCACACACAGCATGCCTATTTCACTGCTACTCTCAATTACTATAAATAATACGAATCCATTTCATTTGATTAGAGTGTCTCCACACCTTTCCTTTCTTGTAGCAGGTTGGAACAGTTTGAGTTTCTGTTCCCATGTGTCCTCTAAGTTTTGTGCCATCACGACCACCGTAGCCCTCTTCCTCATCCAAGTCATAATCGGCATCCTCCAGCAAACACACAGCTCATGGTCTGAGAGTAGGAGTAGGTTTCTATCCAGCTCCATCTACGACAAGAAATACAGCACAAGATTAAAATTTTTCACAGCAAAGACCTACAGTACGTGGATTGTACAGTTGATGATTTATTTATTTATTTACTTTAAAATTTGTCACATATACAGAAAGTATATGCATGACAAATCCCTGAAATAATGCACTTTTAAGATGAAGGAGAAGAAGCAGGATATTTATCATTTTGTGTTTAACCTGTGTACAATCATGCTTCCATCAAGTCTCTGCTGTTTCACATAACTTGCCCTGAATCGAATCCTTGGCCTGGAGGTGCCAGACCACAGTGTTAATTACTATGCCACCATGCCGCCAGACCCAGATGTTTGTTTGTTTATTTGTTTTTAAAATTATGCCACAAAGTTTAAAGCTCTATTGTATGGAATGTCTGTGTGTGCTTTAAAAGGCTCCAAACTTGTTCCACATCATGACAGTGTTCTTGTACACAAACTGAACTCCCTGAGGACATGGTATGCCAAAGTTAGTGTGGAAGAACTCAAGTATCCTGCCACAGAGCACTGACCTCAATCCCACTGAACATCCTTGAGTTGAACTGGAACACTGTCTGCCACCCAAGTCATTACTTCACTAATGCCTGACCTCACTAATGCTTTTGTGGCAGAATGAGCACAAACCCTCAGAGCCACACTCCAAAGTCTAGTAGAGAGCCTCAACAGACGAGTGGTCATTCTTACAGTATATCGACAAAGGCAGACTACTGTAAATCTGCGATGTGACATTTCAAAAGCCCAAACGCATGGTATGGTTGTGGATCCCGTAAACTTTTGGCAATAACCTATAAGCTCAGACCTTTGTGATAATCATTGAGGCCAGATGTGAAATGGTTAACAAAAAGTGAACTGCTTAACATAAATTGTCTATTTGTTTTTAATGCAGAGGAGGAAATGTCCTGCGCACATTATACTCAAGTTCTGTCCGATTGCAAGAAACTGAAGTCCAATCACAAGAACATACATCCACTGCAACTTCTCCAAAAAGCTCCAAAGAGTTCAGGTAGGTGAATACACCAGGGCAGAGGTCACCCCTTTGATTCTGAATGCTCCTATGGTGAATTGACATGAGGAATAGCAAGAGGTAGAATGGCTTGACTAAAAAGGTTGGAACTTGTATCTTAATTATTTGATTTTAAAATTAGCAATAAATATCAGTTGTGAAATCTGATTGGTCAGTTTGTTGCTGATTTACTTGTGGTGCAGATGCTTCACATAAATATATTTACATTTTTTTGTTTGTTTTAAATGGTTTTTATAAATGGATAATATGCTAAAGGTTTTTGTAAGATGTTTATTTGTAATTTTTATGTAAGGAGTCTCTTAAACAAAAGGAGTTCATACTTCGTGCTGGTCAGAGAGGTAAAACCAAGTTTACCAAAACATGTAAGACTTCAGGAAAAAAGGCTTTGTGTTCTCCTGGGAACTTGACAAACTCATTTTGTTTTTGTTTTAGTAACGTAAAGAGAAAAAAGACTCAATTTGAAAAAGATTTGTTAAAATTACACAGCAAGTGTCTTGGCCCTTTTTTATGCTTTACTAAATGCTCCAACATTAATAAGTAGGGTTGTAATGACACACCAAAGTGATTTTTCTGTATTTTCTTTGGTACATGCGCATGTACCAAATTATGATGACAAACTGATGACAGGATCATGGGCATCCAGGGCTCGTCTTTGCTCGCAGGGACCACAGGCCAACTCGTCCGGTGCGATCCCACAGAAAAGCCAATGCAGCACAAATCACCAAAAAAAAATAAAAATCGTGGCAACAATAGAAAGGCATCCGAACACCAAATGCATCACAGCCAGCCACGTATCCACCAGCAAACTCCCCAAATCCCAATCTAATGAAGCACTGACAAGCAAGTCCAATTCACAGAGGCCCACCCCACAACCCACAACACCTAAAGAATCTTAAAAAATACAGCATTGCAGAGCCACACCCTGAGGAGCCAAAGGGAACCCAAAACCTTGGTTGCTTTAATGTTAATGATTTTAATGTTGTGGCTGATTAGTGTACTGCATAAACAAGTTTTGGCTTTAGATTGGTAACCATAAATAAATCATCCAGTGCTTCAAAGACAGAAATGACATCATTGGATGTCTAGACTGAATTCACTTGGATGACAAGGTGCAAGTCAGTGTCAAAATGACCAGTTATTACAGACTGCGTAGAATGTGTGTAAAGATATTAATAATGTTAATTTATTGTTTATTTGGTACAATGCATATTTTTTCCCCCTTGCATGCCTAAATAATCACAGTTTAGTGTAATAATCTTTCTTTTTTTTCTTCTCAGTTTTTATCCTCCCTTTCCAGGCCAGGACAGTGGTTTGAGATGGGGTGGCAAAAAGTTTGAAGAATTACCAATAGTTCACATAAAAGCCACCTACAACAAGTAAGTTATTGCTTTTTCAGCACATAATAATTTGGACATGTGTGATTCCAGTGAAAACATCTAGGTAGCAGTCTTAAAATATGCTTTATGATGATTAATGGCAGTAAAAAACAGATTGGTATTTTAGTGTTAGATTAATGGCAAAAATAATGTATTTCTCAAACCTACATAATGTAATATTTTGAAAATGTTGTTTTTTCTTTGGTTAAAAAAACCATGTGCTTGCGAAATGCCTGGAAAACATGTTATTCTCCAGACTGCTAGTACACTCATTCAGATAAAATTCAAAGCTGTGTCCCAAACCACATAATGCACACTGAGTAGTATTATTTTTTTAGTATTAGTGTTTTTTTTTTTTTTACCTAATGATGTAATGACATGCATTTTTAATCCTCTTATAGTCGTAAGTGGTCGATACAGATCATCTGACCATGGATGTAATGTCTCTTTAGATTTTATGTTGCCTATTAAGCATTCYATGGGAAAATGAGGGAAAACTGTTTTTATGAAGGATAAGAGCTGCATATGTATAATAAGATGAAACAAACTGTTTTATATAACAGTATACGCAAAGTGTTTCTTTGGAAGGTGGGCTCGAGGACACAGGTTGTGAAACTGAGCTCACAATCAGAATAGTGTCAACTCAACTCCTAGAGCTGTCAGAAATCTCAGTGAGCAAGACTCTTAACACACAACTCCTCATATGCTCAACTCGGAGCATCTGTTTAATGAATAAATGTTCACTGTTTAAGTGTGTGATGCATTCTGGTGGTATATTGATCATCCAGTAGCTGAAACAAAACCTCTGATCATATTCTTCTCCTCTTTTCAAGCACTCACATCCAGGTGACGGACAGTGAGGGTCAGTCCATGGCCAGATCCTCGTGTGGTACAGAGGGCTTCCGTAATATTAAAAAGTCCACTCCCATTGCTGCCCAGACCACTGGCATCTCAGCTGCTGCGGTAAGATCAGGTCGGGATGTAATTGCCTCAGGTAGTTTGTTCTAGACTCTTACATTTTATTTTGGCATAATGTGCAAATCACAATCAGGTCAGAGAGGGGTACTTAATATTTCTCTCTCGTAATTGGGTTTGGCCTACACGTGTCTGATTCTTTTATTTTTCAGCCATTTTAAAGTAGATTTAATAGTGTGCTCCTATTTCAGGAGCCAATTTCATTTATGTTTTAGCTGTCAGACAGATGGCTTCACATTTGCCTCTAGAATACTCCAGTATACAGAGGAGTTCATGGTCAACTCAGTGACTGCAAGGTACCCAGGTCCTGTGACTGCAAAWCAAGTCCAAATTAACACTCCTTTACTGCTGTGCTTGACGGTGGGTCTGAGGTGTTTCTTCCACGTTATTTTTAGACAATAAGGGTTGTCTCTTGGTCTCTTTTCTAATTTAACATGCTCAGTGAGGCCTGTAGGGTCTGAAATGTTGGGGTTATTTTTGGATTTCTCTGAGTGTTGAACAGTCTGACGTTGAATGTGCTGTAACATCCACTCCTTTGAAGGTTGGCAGCTGTCTTAAATGCTTTCCACTTGTAAATAATATTGGACTAATAATGTTGGTTCAAACCCAGCACCACCCAAGCGCCACTGTTCGGTCCTTGAGCAAGGGCAAACCTTAACCCTCAACTGCTCAGATGTACAATGAGACAAAAATGTAAGTTGCTCTTGATAAGGGCATCTACCTGATCCCATAAATTAAAATGTAAATTGATGTGCGACAGCAATTGCTTTAAGGTTGTCTTTTCCTCTTGGCATTTTTTTAAGACACACATGAATGTTCCAGACCAGCAAACTATTCACACTTCTGCTTTTATAGAGGTCTGCACATCTGCTGCTGATCAGTTAATCAATGGCTGATGATTAGCAGAACCTGAACCCCCCCCCCCTTTAAATCCAGTAGAAGCAGTAAAGGGGTACTTGGTATTGCACATGTTATTTATTTGTTTTTATTTAGTTTATTTTGTATAGCTTACTTTTGGTTAAAAAAAGGCTATATGCTGTTTTTTTGTACAACATACAATTTTTGTGAGGTTGTATTGAGGTTGCCTAATGCTAATATATAAGTGTGCGTATACAAAAAATATCATGTAATAATATATTGCATTGCCAGTGAAGTGATAGAGAAGAAAACCAGTTAGATTCACTGTTGAGTGTGTGTAAAAATGTCTGCTTTTGTAGTCTTGCAGGATTTTTGCACGTTAGCCAAGAGGAAAAAAATCTTGTAGGCTAGGTGAAGCGCTACCTACATGCGCATATTTAAAAGTTAAATATGGTCCGAGTTTATACAACATTTTTAAAATACTTGTTTCTGCTTTGACCATTCTTCCAACTCTGATTATTTCCTTTAAAGGATTTAATAAAAACGACACTGTTTAATGTGTAATTGGCTGTAAATCAGTATGCTGTCCACTGGATGGCATCACTGTTCCTTTTAGCAATGTATGGAGTCAATATGCTTTTTATAGTTACTTAAGGCTTCAATTAAAAAAAGAAAAATAATCCTACACAGTTTATTCAGAACTCGTTGTTTATGGTTAGCTACAAGCCAATGACTGCATTACAATCCCAATGGGTGTTGGAATGGGTTGCATAATGCGGATGTAAAGAGCGTGCTCCGCATGGCAGGCCTAATATTCTTTGCACTATGCAAAAAATAAATAAATAAAAGAGCACAGGTCATGGTAGAGGAACGGGAAGAAAAAAATAAGAAAAGAGATAAAAGGAAAGGAAAACAACTGATGAAGGTGGGAAGACAGAAAAAGTAAGAAGGAGGGAGAGCGAGAACTAGATTGGGGGAAATAAGGAAAAGCAGAAAGGGGGAAAAAGCAATCCTGTCAAATAAGCAGGTAGGAAGTGAAAAAAAAAACAAAGTGAGAAAGGGAAAGAAGGTGGGGAGAATAATGAAGAGGAGAGAATGGGTGAGAGAAGGGTCCTGCAGTGTGCCTATGTGAGTGTAGAGCAGAGCTGCTGATTGGTCAGAGGCACTCATGTAGGGATCACCAGTGGTATCTGGAGTTCAAACTGACTGATGTTCTGTTCATGTATATCAAAGGAAAACTCTCAAACTTAAAAATTATACAGTGAATTTTAGCATTTCAAAAATTTAGCAAAACCAGATTCCTCTATTCTTGATGGAATACAGTTTACTCTAAGTATTTTAAGCAGTCTGGGCTGAATATATTCTCATAAAGTTTTGGGTGATTAACAGAGAGAAATACAGTCTGGTCCATATGCATTTGGATAGTGACAGTTTTATACCACCACAGTGGATTTGAAATGAAGCAATGAAAATGTAATTGAAGTGGGGTCTTTAAGGGTTTAACGAAAATATTGCATTAAGCATTTTGCCATTATAGCCAGGTTTCTCCATTTTTACAAGCTCAAAAATAATTGGACATATGAACTTAATTATAAATATAAGGATTGTTTTTAATACTTTTTAAAACCCGCCTGAATTTCCTCGCTTGGGCTCCTTATTCCAGTCTTTACTGCAGCCCCTTTTGTCAGGTTTGTCTTCAGTAAGTGAACAGCATGTTTAATTTGGTTAAGGTCATGCAACTAACCCGACCACTGAAGTACATTCAATTTCCTTACCTGTGTTTTTTCAGGTCATTACCGATCTGGACTCAGATGCACTATTTGCACCATTTGTATGAAGATTAACAAAACTTGAGCACAAATAATGAGATTTGAATGAGCACAAATATTTATTTTGCATGTACAGTTGAACTAGCATTGTTTTGTTCAATTCTGATTAGGTGAAGGGCAAATTCATACAGGTGCCTCCACCATGCTTGATAATGTATTTATTTTTCCTTTCTTCATACTCTTTCCTGCCAATCATTCTGGTAAAATTAATCTTTTACTCATCTGTTCAAAGAATCTTTTATTAGAACTGGGCAAGGTGTTTAAAGGTTTTCTAGCAAAGTCTACTTTTGGCCTTTCTGTTCTGGAGTGTTACCAGGGCTTTGCATCTTGAGGTAAACTGTCTGTATTTTGCATTTATGAAGATGTCTCTTGATTGTAGATTTTGACAGTGTTCTTGACTTGGCCATATGTTGTGATTTTTTTTTTTTTTTCACTAAGGAAAAAAATCTTCTTCCAGGCCTTTTGGTGTTGCTGAGCTTACCAGCATATTCCTTCTCATTGGAAGCATGCCCAATTGTCAATTTGACCAATTCTAATGTTTATGCTATCTCTCTGATAAGTCTTTTTTTCCCCATATTAATAATAGCTTCTTTCACTTGCATCAACACATCTGTTAATGACTGTATATTGAGAGTTCCCATTAACAGCTATCAGACGCTACCAAAGTTCATAAATAAATTCCTGTACCAGACCTTATAACCCATTTGTCATGATACAAGTACGTACAGTAACAGTTCGCAGCTGTCTGTCAAACTTTATAACCATTTGCTTACGTTTGAGCTGTAAGTCCCCTCTTCAATTACAATCCCCTCTTCAATTATTCAATCTTGATTGCTTAATTCCAAATCCACGGTAGTGGTGTACAGAGACAAAAATACAAAGAGTGGGTCACTGTCTTAATACTTGACTGTTTAAAAAGCATGAGGAATAACTGAGGGGGGCGCGTACAGAATTGGTTTCATCATTTACATTATAGCAGCTCTTAATAGTTTATTCCTTTTGTTTTTTAATCTACATGTTTAATTCATCTGCCATGCAAGTCCCTGTGTAAGTTGACACTATATAAGGTGATAACATTAGGATGAGCACACAAATATAAACCATGGTTGTCAAATCTACTGTTAGAGAAAATCAATCAACACCTTCTGACCAATCTGAACTGAGAACTAAACAGCTCTGTGGTTTAAATAACAATTCTCCAATAAGATCTTGCACAGCAATGGCACTGGACTTTCTGATTAAGGCTTGTATTTCTCTTTTGCCTCCTTGTGAGATGTGCTTCTCTATTTATTATTGCCAGTATTATTTTGCTCAGACAGAAGTACCTCAGACTAGTTTTTCAAATGGGCATGTTTTTTTTATTTTTTTATTAAGATATTTCCTGTACATTGAGTTTATTCACTCATAAATCAGACAATTAGGCAGATGGACAGAAATATCATTCAGTTATATTTATCTTTTACCTTCTAAGCTACCTCAGTGGCGTGATCATAATTTCATCAGTGTCTGTGGTGGGGGAGTTAATGAGAACCCCGCACCGCAGCTCCACAGATAATAACTGCATGACTTTATTCTTACAGCCCTTCATTTACTGTGCAGACACCAGCATCATTGTCTAAATCAGTCTTTCTCCCCAAGCCCTCACAACACATCCCCATGGTTTTGTTTTGCTCCTGTCATTTATTAGCCTTTAATAGAACAAATGCCTTATTTTGTGATTTGTTTTCTTGTAACAGAAGGCACAGGCGAAGGGGGTGACGTTTGTGCGCGTCCTTGTGAAAGGACTTGGTCCAGGGCGCTTGGTGAGTATTCCTAGTTCTGGACATTTATGAGATGTTTATGTTCATATTAACGGTCTATATGTAGTGTTTCAAAACTTTATAAATATAGGGCTGTATCCAGACATGGTTAACTGAGTTACCATGGTTACAGCCACCAGTTATGGGGGGGGTGGGGTTAAAAGAATTATACATATATCATTCAAGTAATAATTAGTGTTCCCAAATATGAATTACTTTAAAACATGCTGGGTGATGTGATATTATTATACCACATTTATTTAAGATTTGTAGATTATTATTGTGTAGAAGAAATTCTTGTAGAGATGTGGCTGTTGAGCTAAGCTAGATAGCTCAAGCACTTGAGAGGGTGGAGCGTATCATGATTTTTTACATTACTGTCTCTAACCTAGTCATGTGAACGTTAACAAAAATGATCAATAAAATTTAAAAAATAATAAAATATAGCTGACTATGCATAGTGTTGTCATCTTTTGCAGTTACAAGCAGTACCAATGAGAGTGAGAAAAATGTGCTGTGACTTACCTGCACATTAAAGGAGTTTACATGGAGCATTGTAGATAATATTTAGCGTTTAAGCACTTCAGTTAAACAAGCACWGAGACATATATACTCGGTTATCGTTTGATGACCATAATCTATGCTTGCTTGTGAGTCAGATTAATTAAAGGAACAGCCATGGCATAAAATTAAAAGAAGTTATTAAAGTACTCTTTATGTTAGCTTTTGAACAGTTTGTGTTTAAATAAGTGAGCAATGCATGGTTTTGTGTGAGTTTTTTTATTTTAATATAAACACAACCTATGATTTGCAGTTTGCTATTCTGCTACTATGTATACAAACACTTAGCTTAACTTTTAACTATGTACCACAGACATTTTAACACTGGAAATTCCTGGAAGCAATGTCATTTGTATTATGTTGTTTTAACTATATGAAAATGCCGAACCATCATAAATGAATGGTTGGTCAGGATAAATTATAGGCTATATGATATCTGAAAGCTAGAGACCAATGGGAATATGTTGAGCAAATAACCGAGAAAAAGCATGATGTGTAAGCATGGACATGTATAGTCTTGTATTGTAACTGATAAATACTGATAAAATTAAGTCTATGTAGTTTTATTCTCATGGGTTTTCTAACTTTTGGGACATCCTGTACAATATATACCTAGGTTTTAAAGAACCCAGTATTGCAACCTAAGGGTAAAACCAAAACCAGTTATAAGGGACAGACTCGAGGTGTAGAAATACGCACGATGCTGTCTAGCACACCAGCATGGTAGCAGTTGCTTGTGAATTGAAGGACGTTGTGAGTTTAAACCAGTTTCATTTGGTGAATAGGAGAAGAAAAGAAACCATATAGCAACACATCAGTTATGGCCTTGAAAATGTAAAGAGAGCTCTGTGTTAGGAGGATGCTTTAGTTGAATGGCAGGAATTTGTGGAGAGGTCGGTTGGGGTGTTTTAGGAAAAAAAAAAAAGAATAAACTGATAGAACAAGGAGACGGAAAGTAAATTAAAGACAAATATTTGGACTACATTGCCTTCAGCTTGTCTGCAAAAACCCAAATGACACAGTGACTTTCAGTTTTTAAAAGAACATTACCCTTTTAAATGAAAGTTCATATTGAAAGCATGTTTTAAAAGCATTTAGCATTTATGCATGTTCTTATGGATCGGTTCATGGCTGTTTTTATCTGTCAGGTGTGTTTTTGCTGCATTTGGCATTCACAGTGTGCATGAGTCAGTACCAACAACAAGCAAGTTTCTGGCTCTGTTGTTGATGTCCAACATCAGATAATGTTTGCGTATTTCACTGCCAGTAACTCATTTCCATTAAAATGACTTTTTCAAAAACCTGCCAATTGAGAGGTCAAAAAAACATGTTTCTGAGGGTAAAGCAGAACATCATTATAATCAGAATAAATTAATTGCAGAAATTGTGGTAACATAACAGTTTTTTTTTAACTGACTGTTAAATCAAAGAGAAAGGATCCACTGGTTGACCTCAGTAGTTAATCTTCTAGAGCAGGAGTCATGCATTAGATTTGACCTGAGCCAAATAATAATGTATTTTAAATGAGTATCAACATTTGGTGAAAGGTTATTACAATTGCATTTATTTATTTTTTTTTTAGATAATTCCTCTACCTTTGCATATTTGTTTTACACGTCTACTAGAGTTGGATTAAAAAATGTCGTTCAAATTAAACTCCCTTGAACACTGTATATATAGATGTGCACCAAATGATTGATATGCTTCTGCTTTTTTATCACCAATTAATTACTTTATACTTTCATTCTCATGACTTGCTGTTTTCGTGCATGATATTTTCTAGTTGTCTGCCTATTCATCCTGCCGTTATTTTCATTATTGTAGTATCTCAAGAACTAGTGGTTGAATGTTTGTAGGAATTGCATGGAATAATTATTTGAACTTGCAGATGAACTGATAACTGATTGTAGTTGATCCAAAAGGGGTCACGGTCACATCAAGGTCAAATGTCTGAAATAGTTTTTCATCAATACCTTCGGTTACCTGAAAATTAGGGGGGAAAGTGGGAATTTTTTTTAAAAAGTCAGAAATAAAGGGGTGGGGGGGGACAATAAATTTTATATGCTCTGTAACAAATGAACTAGAAAAAAGTAGGCATAATTTGAAATTTGTACATTTCTAGTTTTATTATTATTTTATGTTTATTATGTTTACAGTGTAAACGATTTTTAAAATAAATATTAGATGGGTATTGATATCGGGTAATATTCAAGGATTCAGTAGCTAAGGGTGTGTTCACACTTGTAGTTCAGTTCACTGCAATAAAGTTCTCTTTCACTTGGCGTTTCACCCTGGCATTTTCAACAGAGGACAAAAAGACGCAACAGAAGGCTTGTGGATTATACATGGTGGTATCTTTACCAGCTAAAAACTCATAAATAGTTTATAAAATGTGACGTCATACATCCAGATGGCGAATAAAATTGCTGCCAGTGCGCCTAATGTTTTTATTTTGCAGCTACCTTTTATCACCAGTGATGACTGTCCCCGCAGAAAAAAATAAATAAATAGAAAGTAAAACGCAAGCAGCGTTCTTTAATCTTTCGATAGATTCTCCCCTCTCCTGTGCTGCCTGCATATACCGTGCACTATAGTACAGCAGGACTGCGTTTAGTAACGAGACCACTCCAAAACATGAGACAGTTCATCAGATCGCTCATCTATTGAATGGTCATGAACGTTTCACACAAGCTCTTCTTACTGAATGTAGCCCCGCTGGGCTATATCGTGCGTTCTTGTGTGCTGTCCATAGTGAATGTCCTTGGATACTCATTAAATTTAACATTTAATTTGGTAATGTTAAATTTATTAATGACATTAGGTATTTCCTTTTTTTCCTTTTTTTTTTTTTTAATCTAGGAAGCATTTAGTAACTTGTATACCTAGAACGTTTTCTCACCACCGCCTATCTGCTGCCTCTTCTGCATCATATGATACACAATGGACCATTGAAATTTCTCAGGTTCAGTCCTCATTATTAGATAATGCTACCAATGCAGACTATCATTTATCTGTCATTGGTCCGCAGGGCATTTCATTCAAACCGCACCAGACTTCATTTGGAAGCAGACGAGACACACCTAGGATCTCCTTGGTGCAAACCGAAGTTCAGATGGCAGCATTTATTGAGAGTTCTTGTTCAAGTTACTTGTACAGAACAGAGCAATTGCACCAAGGTGTCAAGTGTAARCACATCCCAAGTGGTATCGTACAATATCTAGTGGTCTACTAGAAGAAAAATTCATCCAAAAGATAATCTGATGCATCAGGAACTGATCTGATGCTCCACCAAATGGAAACGTGTCATAAATTACAGCAGGCTGATGACAGTGTCATAAAAAGATGCCTGTTTAGAAGCCAGAAACTTGCAATTGTATTAGGATGAGGGGGAAACTGAAGGGTTTAGGCAGGGGAAAAAGTGAACTCCCAATCCAAAGCGTACCACCATCTGTGAACCATTGCTTGGGCATGTGTAGCTGTTAGTGGAGTTGGCCTGTGACAGTGACAGCAGGGTGAATTCTGTGGTGTATGGAAAAAAGCTTGTCTGCGCATGCAACAGGACTGTGATCCAAAATGAATTCCTGAAAAGGAACCAAAGGTGTSCATCCCCATGGAATGATGAAAGTCATTACTGCCACCTGTAGATGCTCAATTGTTTTTGTCTTTAATTTTATCCTTAAATGAGTTGAGACTGTTGACATTGGTTTGGTTAAATATGTTTGGGGATTGGCTGAGGTTTTAGATGTTGAGAATATTTGGGATGTATTCAGTACAGTCTGTGTTTTTGTTGGTGGTGGCAGTGAAATGAATTAACTGAGAATTAAGTGGACTTGATGTCGACTGAGAAATTAGCATGATACAAAGGCACCTATTATAGATAAAGCATTAATTATCGACATGTTTTCTGTGCTCACTGCTGTTTTCTGGCTAAGGCTGATGGCAAGAAACCATTTAATATTGTAAAAAGAAAGGTCTCCTTTTGAGCAAGTGTTTTACAGTGTATGTGTCTAATGTGGAAAATCACCAGTGACCAAAGTGCTTCTGGTACAAATAATAGAAATTATCATTGAGATTGTTTACTAGTTTATATTGTTCATACGTAATTGTCCTGTTTATGGGTTATGCAGTCTGAATAAACGGTGTGGCTGCCCGATGCCAGTCAATCCCAGTGATCCATAAAATCAGGGTCATGAGTAGCTCATTGGTTAAGGTGTCGAATCTCACGTTCAAACCCCAGAACCTCAAAATTACTACAGTCGGGCCCTTCAGAAAGACCTTTAAACCTCAATTGTTCAGATGTAAAACGTAAGTCGCCAAAAGTCCATCTGCTGTCTAGGTTCCTAGGTGTGGATCCCTGTAGCATCACCTAAGAATCCAAATCATTACGTCCGGGTGATTAAGTGAACGTGTTTCTATAAAAGATTTTCTGTAAAATAAACAAGCTATACTAGCCAACTCTGCTATCCTCCATCAATCTCGAACACAAAAAACAAAAATAACTCAAATGATGCATCACCAAATAGTAATTCTAAGAATTACATCCATCCTTATGTATGACTTCTATTACATCCATCCTTCCGTTCCAGTTTTATTTGAATGCTAAATAACAGAAAGTGGTTTATTATAGTTTTATACCCATAGCATTTAGTTCTTATTTGCAATTAGTTCACATTTACTGTTTGCCACACACAATAACATGAAGGAAAGAAGACCTTATTTCATCTTTTATATATACCATCAAATTAACTGTGTATAAATACAATGTGAAGACATTTAATTTGATGGTGTATATGAAAGGATAATTGAAAAGATTTTCTTTCATGTTATTGTGTGGCAAACAGTTAATGGGAACTAATTGCAGGTAAGAACCAAAGTTAGGAAATAGTTATACCATACACTCCATCGAATAGATCCAAGAAGTATCTACACGTGTTGCTACAATACGTTTACTTGCTAGTGAGAATTTAAACAAATATAGACCCTTCTTTCAGTGTAGCCTACTCTGCCTCAATATTAGTACAAACAGACGCTTGAATTGACAAGCTACATGATTGATAGGAGGGTAAAAGAAACTTTTCCTGAGTTTCTTTTTTTAAACATATATTTTACATCAATTACTTGGACCGAAAAAATCAAAGCCTACATTTTTTTAACATATAAAAAGATCACAATGCTAGGATGTGTGAAGCTAACAAAAAATAAATAAATTTGACATGAAAAATGCAATGTGAAGTAAAATTTGTGCTAATCAAAATGCAATGAAATAAACGAGTGATGAGCAGCCGTTTGATTTGATAGATTTGATTAAAACAGTGCAGATTTTATTAACTATGAGCTGTGATCATTGTTTATCACCACTTTCTGTCAATCAGCATTTAGCATTCAAATGACAAAACTAGAAGTCGTACAGACGATTGGATGTAAATCTTGGTCGTATCATTTGAGTTATTTTTATCGTTTATATTTTACTGAATATGTTTCTATCCATATTTTACTTCTTTTGCTTCTGGTAGTTTTTGTTTCTTCTGTCTTGTTCATCAATTGGGCTGAGTGGTTATATTCAGCAACGCTCAAATAATCTTAAGTACTCTGCACACTGGTCGACCAAAATTTAGTCTACACAGTTTTTCTATATAGCTGGTAGAGGCAGTAACCAGTAACTTGGAGGAAGTTCACAAGAACTGTTAAATGTTAGTAGGTAGACCAAAAATTATGAAGTGACAAAGGAAATTGAAATGACATTTAAAAAAAAAAAAAAAAAGGATTACATTTTTTTTATTATTATTATTTGGTTAGTTATGTGATAATGTGTAAATGATAAAACGCTTGTTTTTTTTTATTTTCATTCTTTCACATTTTGATCAGATGAAATTTTACTTCACGTAATTTTAGGGGGAAAAAAATATTCACTTCACCCCCCCCCCCTCTAGCTTTGTACCATCAGATGGGATTGTTGATGGTAAACAAAAAGGGAAAAAAGATAAGTAGGGGGGATTGGAATAAGCAGAGGTGGTAATAAAACAACTTTAGTGAATTTTAAATCGCAAACAATTTTGCAGAGGTTTAACTATTCTAAGATTATACTTGCAAAGAGAATCTTGTTGATTGAAATGGACCTGCATCTTAGATCAACATGTTTCACTGCATTGTGCATCCGACACTAACGCTGTTCATCTAATGTGTTTTATTAACCAAAATCTTGTTTTGTTTGGCATAATCTGTCCATGACATCAATGCCTGTCTCATTCCTTTTTTACCCTCATGCCCTGTAAGGCAAAGTGGTTTTTATGAATGCTAATTTTTCAATAAATAATATGAGCCTGACCGTCGACCTGATTGCCCGCAGCAGGTTCCCTGGCTGTCGAGTGGAAGCTGGGGGGGGTGGACATTAAGGCAGGGCGAGAATATAATGAGCTCCTTCAGAGCCGCAGGCAACCACAGGCTTTTAAGACCTCCATGCCTCTCTTTTTTCACCCCAGAATATTCACAAAACATCTAGAATTGTAATGTATTAAAGCTAATGTTAGCCCGGACTTGCCAGCGTGGAGCCTACAGTAATGGCTAATGTGGACTCAAACCTCAGGGGGTTTGAATATAGTCCTGATGGTTACCTGGTAGGTAAAATGTAATAAGGATGATGCTTAAGATCAACCATTGAATGAATGTTAATCTTCAGTAATCATTTCGTCTTGGTTGGAGCTGCTGTGCATCCGAGGCATGTCGCAGKAACATAAGGTCTGAGGCAGGAATACACCTGGGATGGGACATCGCTCACTCACAGGGCCGATGTTGAGTCCCCAATTCACAGGAAAGGGTTTGGTAGATTAGAGGATACCAGAGAAACCAAGGGAAACCCAAATTGGCACAGTGAGAATATGTGAAGCACTGCATAGACACTGTAGTAGCCCAAGCTTTACTAACCAGAGACTTTCTAGCACTAAGAGACGGTCCATCACCATTTCTGTCACAAGATATATACTTAAAATTGGTATCACTTTATATACATTTATTACACACCAATAAATGTACAGCACCAAAAGCATTCCTGGCTAGTTCAAACCTTAAAAAAATGATGGCAATTTCTGACAAGGCAGTGAATACTCACATTATCTTCAGGCAATAAATTCAAATATGGAGTACTTAATTCCCAGCTTCTGCAAATTGCTCCCAATGGTTTCTGCAACAAGCCCTTTAACTCTCAAATCCCRTCCAGTCCAGCGTAGCCATTTTTCTTTTATTTTCAACGCGCATAGAGTGGAGTTACTTTACGTTTTTTGCAGCCCAAGTCTCCTTATCACCACGACACAGATTTCATTTGAAGAACAACATTCAAACACGCATCATCATGTTTTTTTTGTTTTTTTTWATTTCACCGTTAGAGCTTTTCAATCCTCGTATGACATTTTTCACTCAAATAATGAAGATTTGAAACACTGCATCACTTGCTGGTTTAAATTTTAAAAGTACAGTTAGATTGTTTATACTTTTACATGCTTTATCGTTGAGAAAAAAAATAATTTTCATACAACTATGGCTTACAGCTGTGATAATTAGATAATAACTGCAACAACATTTATACCAATTGATGGTTATCTAGAAGTGATTCACCCTTATACATCACAGGCCGCTGGGTGTCGTCATTCCCAGGACTGAGAAGCATGGATGGAGAAAAACATTCATTAAGGACATTTTTCATCTTTCGGTGCTTCTAATGTGATCATTTATACATAGATTCAAATGTATAAATGATACGTTAATGTAATCTTTAATGTAAAGAAAAGTATTTTAAATTGGTTATTTGTCTAGGAGTTAGATTGTTTTTTAAGAAATATCACAAATGTTACTTATCTCTTATGAGAGTAAAGGTGTATAGATGTTCTGAAGCCTTAATAATTGAGTAATGTTCTGGTGGGGGGCATTAACACAGTATTTATAATAAACATTATGTTGTAGTGGTTTACATTTACAGAGAGAATTACCTTGAAACTTCTTAATTCCTTTCAACAAATTTAAGAACTTAATGCGCATCCAGTTGCCCACACAGCATTTTGCAAATTTTTGAAAATTGTTTTACACATTTATTTCTGTAATACATCCGGTAATTAGTTATACTGTTCAGAGTAGTGGTGCAAATAAACTGAAATCAGACGTACATATGAAAACTTACTTAAGTGTTGCACAAAATCCGGTGTAAATATATTAAAAAAATGTATTAGCTTGACAGTGATTGAGATGCATATTACTTTCTAATATTCAACTAATTCAGGTTGGCCCTACTTGATGAAGAAAGCAGCGAGGTTGTGGCATGTTACAACATGAAGAAAAACGTTGTGTTACTGTAAACGTTTCCCAGGTGTTTCAAGTCTTTTCTGTTTCTGTGTTCAGTCTGCAATTAAAGGGTTAACCATGGGAGGACTGGAGATTGTGTCCATCACTGATAACACGCCGGTTCCACACAATGGCTGTCGGCCTCGTAAAGCTCGGAGGATGTAAACCCCAGTAATCCAGTCCGTCTGTGCCGAAAGCATCAACAGCTGAGCCTGCAGTCTGAGCGGAGGAGCTGAACACATTGCTCATTTCCTTTGCACAGTATGACGTATCACACTTCATGTAACTATAAGGGGTATATTGTTAGATTTGTTTTTTTGCGGCTTCTTTGTTTTTGTTTTGTTTTTTGTAACATATTAAACCAATGGAATTAAAGAGTTAACTTTTGTCGTTCTTTTTACATTGTCACATATCTTTAGTAGCTATAATTGTGTGCATGATAAAGACAGTCATCACTGCCATATGAAGGTGCTAGTTATAGAAAATGGGCGAAAGGCACCTTTTGATGCTCGTTCAGTTCGAACAATGGTACCCATCAGTCTAATGCACACTTAAGAATGTCATTTTTTTTTTTTTTTTGCCATCACTGGTATTAGATATGTCAGATCCGCCTCTCAAGTCCGTTTCCCCGAGTTCTGAGTGAGAGGCACAGTGCAGAATAGCTCCCTATAAATAAATGGACTGTTGTAAGGTTATTGCCCTTTCCTAGTGTTACATCAGGTGCTTCGTTGCCATAGCGACAGCAATTAGCAAGGACTCGGGCGGGCGGTTGAATACGAGCCTGTCCCTCGTACCCATGGCAACCAAGGTCAGGCCTGCAACACACATCTGCTTTTCATTGCTAACCGGCTTTCAGCGTGCACTAAAGCTAGAGGGTTAAGGGAGCATTAGGCTGTGTGGGAGGCCATTTCCAAAATGTTGTGGCACAGTGAGGTTTATGGCTTCTATTTAGACCCCAATTAAAGTGGTAATTAGAAAACAAAAGTGGTAGTCTTGTTATCAATGAAGGAGGACCTTAAGCACATACTGCCATCTTCAAATTAATAGAGATCCTAGGAAGGTAAGAACAAATGGACAATGACCTAAATAACCACTTTACCCGCCRTCACTGTTGTTACAGACTGATGTGTTCTGACCTGTTGAATCCACCTTAGTGATATTTTGACTAGGATACATAAGTGCACTGTACTCTGATCATAAAATCGTAATATTTGCTGCCGTATTATATCTGTCTATATAGTGTTAATTTCCAACAGAGGACTTGTGATATATAGCTCTTGTATATAATGCATCTCATAAAATTTGAATAATCGGGGAAAATGTCTATATTCTGGATTAATTACACAATGCTAAATATTTCTAGCATTTTTTTTGTTTCATTTCGAGTATGAGTAAATGACTATTAATACAGTATAAAAACTCTTCTCTTGGTGAAGTTCATTACACACAATCACAATGGTTAAGTTCATGTAAATGTGTTAAGTTTATATATAAAATTATATATATATATATATATATATATATATGAAGCTACAAGCACATATGCCATTATATATGATCCACAGCAATGACTTTAGGCATAATAATTGGTCCGTACAGTACATTCTCACTTTTCCTTCCTTCCATGGGTCTTGGCATAGGTTTTAGTTTTAATAACTTTAACTCCTATAGCTGCTGCTGTCATCCAATGAACTGATTTTATAAAAAGGTAAGAACCAACTGTTAATGATGTTTACCTCATTAAAAGCTTTCAACATATTGTTTTCTTACAGTAAATTGAAAAACCCTGGTTTGATTCTGGGGCTCTGGCTACGATCTCTGTCAAGGGCCAAATGTCCTCCCAATGTCTGAGTGGGTTTTCTGTGGGTTCTTTTGTTGTTTTTATTGTAGAAAAACTCTGAGATGGATTAGCACGGAGTTACTGTGATCGGAAGGTCGGTGGTTCACGTTGCCACAGTTGGGCCCTTGAGCAAGGCCCTTAACCATACCTGCTCTAGAGGTACTGTATCACAGATGACCCTGCGCTCTGACCTCAGTTATGCTGCGATATATTTTGTATATGTGACAAACAAAGGCTTGGCTTAACTTAGCAATGCCAAATGGCCCTTAGATGTGAATGTATAAGGCATCCTATTGGTGGTGTTTCCCTCTCTCACACCCTGTGTTCTTGTGATGTGTAAAGTATGTACACCTTAGTAAATAAATAATAATAATGAAGATCAATCCCTGATTAAGATTTTAGGTCATAATCGCTTAGTAAGCAACACAGTCATATTTTGTTACTTAATTATTTCCTTTAATTGCTTGTTAAGGATTTTACTGAACTTAAATTATTTACAATTTAAATGCATGTTTGGGCTCTTCAAATACATAATGCTCATGAGCTGTATTAAACGATGAATTACTGTTATCTGACAATATACCAAAAGAATCAGTTTGGCCAATAATTTTGGTTAGGTGGCTGTTTCATGTTTACTCTTGTATCAGAGTAAAACAATAATTCATCTATTGTATTTTCTAGAGACCATTGCTGTTCGACAGTAGGAAAATTTTGTTAGGATATTTATCATATTTTAAAAGTACTAAGACAACATATGCCATGTAGTATAGTTCTCCGTGTGCATAAAACGGATGAAGTCTCTAATTAGTTCTCGCCTATCTGGCTGAAGAGTTGTGCTAATTAGAATCAGCTGGTTTAGTTAATGGATGAAACAAATATGTGGCAGGACTTTTACTTTCTGATGCCGGGGTGTCCAACAAACATTCCTTCATCTAGGGAATTCTCAAGTGAATTCTGAACGTCTGTGGCGCCAATGTCTATAGTTGATCTTCAGGAAGTGATCAAGCAGGGGTGAACTGAGCAAGCAAGACAGTACTTTTGGAATCTATGCCCAGCCAGATTCAGCATGATTTAAAAAATAAATAAATAAAACACCTGTTTGTTGGAGAGCTATGTCATTAAATAGAATAACAAATCCTGATTGTCATTGTTTAAAAAATTTAAGAATATCATTAAAACATTTTAATTCATCTCGACACTTTTGGCCACCACTGTATAGTAGGTGTGTTCTTAGATCAGAAGTACAAATCTGTGCTTAGACCTAAAAGTGTACACATGGCCATGTCATGACTTATTTAAAGTGATTAATTAATAATTAAAAGACATTCTGCAATTGCCAGTAGACAGAATGTGGAGTGTTCTTGTATTTATGCACATGATTTTGAGGTGTTTACCAAAACTAGGGTGCAAAAGAGCAGTACTTTA
Source organism: Clarias batrachus (assembly GCA_003987875.1). Classification (NCBI taxonomy): domain Eukaryota; kingdom Metazoa; phylum Chordata; class Actinopteri; order Siluriformes; family Clariidae; genus Clarias; species Clarias batrachus. Next base: position 452,654 of record QMIH01000304.1, read on the forward strand.
TACTAGAATACATAATTTGCCCACATTTATAGACTACAAATCTTGCATCTACAATTACTTCTATCCGTTGTCGGTGAAATATCAGTATTGTTATTAAGCAGAAGGCAGTTGTGTTCCTGTGCCTCATTTGGCATTCGACACTTAATGTCACTGTATTCTTCATTGTGATTCATTGAAGGCAGAAGTGTATCAGCACAGCTGCTGTGTCCTCATCCTCATAATTACAGCTTTCACACACACACACACACACACACACACACACACACTAGTCTCTCTTTCAACCAACATGTAATGACCTTTTTTCCCCTCATAAACTTAGAAACTCCACACTTCTCAGCAGATTGCTAGATGACCTTATGTTGTTTCACGCTTTCACATCACTGGAGTGTGAAAATCACAATAGTCGATATATGAAAATATATGAAAATATATTATGTGTTTTGATATCTGGAATGAGACGTTTGAATTTGAACGCAATTCTGCGTTAAATGAATATACTAATGTTCTTCAATAAGTAGCTCTAGTGTGCAATAAGTAAGAATTCTATACCAAGAATATGCAGAATCTTGTTTGGGAGTAAAGGAAATTGTGTTGAGCATATTATGATTTTTTATTATTATTATTATTATTATTATTTTTTATTACAAAAAATACAAAAACAATGATTACTAAATATGTCATTAATTCATTCATAGTAACCATGACGACAATGGTAGAAGATATAGATTCCGAATGGAAGCAGAAAACCTGCATGAAACAAACACCATGCTGTTTGTTCCATGCATTCTAGCACAAAGAAATTAAATTCATTAAAGAGAATTACCCAGGAGGAAAACCTTCCCCAAACTAAATTTCAGGCTGATGGGGCAGATTCCCAGTCACTGTTCTAAGGTCAGCCTCTTTATAACCTCATCTATTCGGGCAGAAACAACAGTGCCGCTCTTCGATCAGCATCCGAAGCATCGAGTGTTTCACCCAGATGGTTGGGCATCTCGGATGTCTTCAGTTAGCCTCGGCAGAACACAAGTGGAACCTGAGAACGCCTGCTGGGGTTTTGTTGTCTGGTTGATTAGAAAAATCCTTAAACATACACCAAAAGACTGAAATCAAACTTTAATTGTAATTTTTTTTAGACATAAACTGACCTGAACACATTGTATTCTGTAATGTAGATGTCCATATAATAATCTAAATAAATAAAAAAAAAGTTTTTGTCTGTGCATTGGTCAGAACTCACTCTTTCAGTGAATGAAAGAAAATATCTTTACATTTCATACATTGGAGAACCCGAATCCAGCCAGATTTTGTCACAGCATCATTCCAAACTGTGAGAAACCTGAACCATAAATACAATTAAAATGTTGAGTAGAAGAGAAGTTATGTGCAGTTTTGCGACGGATTATACACCGCAAGTTTTGACAGTAAAAGGCGCACACGTCAAACAAACGTTGTCTCTTAAATCGACCGCTAGACAGAATTTAATGAAACATTTAATGAAACATTTGTGCTAAATATCTACCTGAAGTTTAACCTGCACCATAACTAAAATCAAATGCTGAGTAATAAACAATGTTATGAACAATTATGTGCCAGATTTAATAATTTACTTTAAAAAAAAAAGACTACTAATAAGCTTCTTGCTCAATGTAAACAAACACCTGCGTCAATAGATAATAATTAGAAAAACTAAACTGAATATATTTATTGGGATTAATTAATATTTTCACAGCAAGTGGTATAATTGCATTTTAGCATGCTGGAGTGATTTTAAGACAAAACTTAATCTTTATCCGATCTGCTTTTTCAATTGTGATTCACTCTCGGATTACCAAACAGGGAGTGTATTTGGCTACTTTTTGTTTTTTGTTTTAAATTGGTTGCAAATAAATCATTTTCACCACTAAACCTATAAAAAGTATAATGCCTTGAGTTTGCTTTAGGAACCCAAATTTAAGAATGTTGAGAAAGACAATTCTGAAAATAGCTGAACCTTTTCAAAAGCTATTAATATAATTACAACCCAAAGTCCTCTTTTGTGCCGAAATTTTGTTCTTCAGGGGGGAAAAGCCTAAGTGCGCTGAAATTATAACTCTTTCAGCCTTTTATTTCATTTGTGATGTATTAAGTGGAACGGTAAAATCAATATGACCAACGTGTTTTTTTTTTTTATCCAATTTTCATACAAACATGCCAGATTGTTTTCCCATCAAAAAATCAGTAGACATCAGACTTGTACATCTTGTTTCCTTTTCATTTTAGGAACAAGCAGTGTGACATTTCATTACAGGGTCATGGCCATATCTCTAGCATCGTGCTTGTCCTTCTTGCTTGCTTACTGTAGAAGTCAAGGTTCCAAATGATTGCTGTAAATAATCCTAATGCTCCGACTCTGGTAAGGGCATCGACACGTGTTTCGACCTCAGACTTCAATAATCCTTGGAGATATAATGAGAGCTGTTCAGGAATCCATTTGCACTATTATAATCAAACATATTCATACAGCTAAGTACACCCTGCAGTGTTGAATATGGATTTTGCAACCATTATAAGCATTTTCTGTTTAATTGCATCTGCTTAGTTAAAGGAGGTCATCATATGGAAGGCACATACTTTTCTCCGACCAAAATGTAAAAAATTGCCAAGAATTCTTTAAGCAATTATGTGTTCTGTTTCTTCCCGTTATGACATGTTGTGATTAATGCTACATCCTTATCCTCTGGTTCAACTGAGTTTGTTGTTGGGGGGGGAGGGGGGAGGGGGGGGGRTCCGACTGACTGGTGTTTCTCTCATGAGACATGCTGCATGTTCTGGAAAAGCCTAAATGAGACTAACAAGCAGTGATGGAGAGGTGGCTGTGGGGTGGTTGGAGCTGTTCCTGCAACGTTGTATGTTATTTATTTATTTATTTATTTATTTATTTATTTATTTATTATAGCAAGCTTTTTTTTTTTTTCTTTAAATCCAAAAATATAAAGGTAAAGAGCACAGAACTAACGCATTAAAAGCAAGAAAGAAAGCTCTGTGTTTGGCCATGAGTGCTGGATAATGGCCTTCCAATTATCCCTGTTCGAAGAATCTAGACTTAGTTGTAATTTACTGTAATAGCAGGCTTGGAACATGGACGGGGAGCTGTAGTTTTACAAATATGTGTGAGAAGACTAGGAGTTGTGCTAAGTGGATTCAGAGAATGTTTTCTGGTTGTTGGTCTTTGAGCAGCAGCCGTTTGGTCATTAATGTTCTGCCCTTTAGAAATCTGCCCATACCTGTCTCAACCACGAGACAACAGTCCTAAAAACAACAGCGTAGCCTTTTTTCCTTGCCTAATATTTCTCCTACTCCACGCCCAAGCTTTTAGCAGCTGCCAGCGATGGTACATTTTTTAAAAGTAATGGGGGCAAAGAAAGATAGACCGAGGGAGAGAATGAATGGAGAGATTTGAATGCTCATTGGCTATTCAGTCAAGAAGGCCAGAACCCACTTGAGCTCCATTTGGGAGCTCTTAACTGCCCTGATGCATTCAATAGCACCTTTGTTCTAAACTAAGAGAGACTGGAAGGACTCGTCTCCACATTGGCTAGCATGCCCCAAGCTTTTGGGATACAGTATGAAATGTTCAAAAGACATACAATGGCGTTATTAAACCCAGGAGTGTAGACTGCTAATTGGTCATGCCCTTAGCCTGGCATTACTGGGCAGTTTGCTTACCTGCATTCTCTGTGGAATCAGTTTCATGTTTTAATATAGCATATGCTCTAGTTGCTGATAATTGCATAATAGAGTTTAGCCATTTTTATTTAGGATTTATAATCATTGCTAATATTTTTCATTAATTCAGTATATTTGCAATAAAAATTCAGAAAGGTGGATATGTGGTTGGCTGGGGCTGGATTGATTATGGGAGGTCAGCGGTGAGTGTATTTTTTGTTAAACACTAATCATACAAATTCTATTTAATGCTATTCCATTTTATTTGCACAGCACTTTCAAGAATGGTCATTGTCACAAAGCAGCTTCAATAGAATTAAAAATTAATTGAAATAAATTAGAACATTTACAGGAAAAAAAAAACTATACACAACTATCAGATCGTCCCTAATGAGCAACCCGAGGGGGACGGTGGGAAGAAAAATCTCCCTAAGATGACGATAGGAAGAAACCTTGAGAGGAACCAACCCCAACAGGGACTCATCATCATTTTAGTGATATCATTCCATACCAGTGATCATGTACCATCACTAATTGTGTATATGCAGTGATAATGATGGCATGACAGACTATTTTGCATCTAGTGTCCTATTGCATGTTTCATGACAGGTCCTTCATGCCGACCTCTGTGGGCTTTCAACATGTGACATAACATGTTGCACTGTAAATGCGCTGGCACAAGTAATTACAGTACATTTGTCAAAAATAGCTTTATGACAGCGACGTCATACCAATTTACTGGAATTGGTAGCATGACACTGTTATGTCACTGGATAGAAATAGTCGTGACAGCTGATGATCGCATTTGACATCTGACACCGATATGACAAAGAGTTCTGTTATCAAAATCTTTCTCTAATTTCTGAACTTTTGTCAAGATGAACTCTGTATTATGAATCACCACAAAATCCAAATTTTGCACACAAAACACACAGTGGGAAAAAACGCAACAAGCGTCACCTTAGATGCAGAGAATCCTGGAAATGAAAGACATGCACAGAAACAAACAAGCCTCTCTACAGAGGCATTTGGTTTGACTAAAAAGTCCAACAAGGGATTGCTTGGATGATTAGCCGTCAATGTGACAGGCCTCTGTTGCTTAGGAACATGACTATTCTGCCTTAATTGTCGCTTCACTTGGTCTGCGCTGCACGGCTTCAAATTGACAGCAGTTGTAATTTCCTCTCTAAATATGAATGCTTAACATGCCACATCTTCTGTTGTCTTCGTTTTCGTACCTGCAGCAACATTAAACTTACATTAGTAAATGTTTGTTATTTATCTCCTTTTTTAATTCATTCATTTTTTAGGTCACAGCTCAAATCCCTGTTTGCTTACACGGGATATCCTGACAGCCTCAGACAAAACATTTCTCTGTACTTATGGGTCCCTGATACTTGTTGTCATGGATACTGCACACTGCCAAAGGAGAAGGGGAAACAGGAAGTGGGGTGGGGGTGGTTGGTCAAGGGGTGGCAGACGCCCACAGCAAGCAGGTGATTGTGTATTCTAGCTGTGTGTAATTTAGTTAGTGAGTCAACATAAATGGGGGTTTTAGTCATGGTCAGGGCCTGTGTGTGTGTGAGTGTGTGTCTGTGTTTGTGTCTGCGTGTGTCTGTGTTGATGGTGGTGTACAACTGGTGATGTGTGTGCTATGAGTGTGTGATTTGTGTGAGGTCAAAGAGGCTAGGGCAAAAGTTAGAACTACACACAATGCATAATTGTAATGTATTTTGGGTCCACAAGAGGGCAACAATTTGCCCCCAACTGTGTACCACCCCTTCTGTAACAAAAGGCATTAAAACGCTCAGTCCTTGACTAAACTTAGCAAAAATCTTTTGCACTTCAAATATAATTTCCTTATGATTGTAATTTCCTTCAGACAGCTACTACAGAATCAGAAGCACAAGAAATAATTATCCAGGCACAGCCTGCACTACTTCTTACATATTAACTAATAGAGAAAAAATGCTTATAAGTAATGTCTTAATAAAGCTAATTATTGAATGTCCTGTTGAATGTAAAGCTGCAGGTACAGCTGTGCTTTCCTAAATTATAAAAAATGTTTCTTGGGCGTTACTCTGTAAAAAAAAAAAAATGTATAATGTATGTTTTAAGTATATATGCAATCAGTATGGATTTTACACCCGACTACGTCTTCAGGGCTGCACTTTAAACAAAACTGCAATATGTGCCCTTGTCTTTACCGTGATAAAGTAATTTTTGCTGATTCACAATCTGTTGTGTTTACAGTAAAATATCAGAAAGCATTAAATGTTGACATTAAATGCTTCAGACAGGATAGAGGATGTTAAATATTAACTGTGTGTCAACATCTCAAAATCTGGTGGATTTTATCATTTTTTTAAATTAATAATTATTATTATATAGCTTCCACAAACCTTCTTTGATTTCTATACTAGCAAGAAACCACTGACATTCACTGAAATTCATTGAAATTTGAAAATTGCACTGTTGTTTAAATAATAATTTAATTTAACTAAWATTCCTGTCCATATTCTGTTTGGAATAATCTTATTCTAGGTAGATAGGAGTCTGCTGGCGGTCTTCGCTAGGATAAACTAATGTGACTGTAAAAGAAAAAATGCTTTTCAGCAATACAGACTGTGTTATTGTACATAACTTGAGCACATGCTTATTGAAAATATCTTCAAGGGTAGCCTTTTGTACCTTACTCTGCAGGCCTACATATTTAATTTGGATATTTGGACCTTTAAGACGACTGTTGTACTGTACCAAGAACAATAAGAGAATGATCAAGGCTGTTGTCTGTCTACTTTTTTGATTGTTTACAAATGAATAAGAAGAAGAAATAGTGCAAGTGCTGTCCCCAACCCAATGCTAACCTTAATTCGTGAAGGCTATATTTTCAAATGTTTTCCTTTCAACACACTGAGCACTGCTTGATTCTTTAGTATACAGTTGTGGAGGAGTAATGACTCATAATCACATTATCTGTTGTCACCCAGAAGAAGAAGCATTCCTTTTTGATTCTGGTTCCTCTCAAGGTTTCTTTCTTAGTGAGTCTTTTTCTTGAGACTGGAACTTCTAGTTTAAGCATTAGGAATAAATCAAAATCCCCATGGCAGCCCAAAAGTCTGGATTCATAGAAATTTTCCTACTTTTTTCTTTCTTTCTTTCTTTCTTTCTTTTAAGATCCAAGATAGCTTTGAAATGGGCTTTTATCTTTGGACTCATCTGAAGTCAGTAGTCTAACAGAATCGGCTAAACAACTAGAAGTCTTATTTCTCACATTCAATACTTGGCTACTGTCACACACAATATTTGTCATTCCATTTCACTTCGTGTTCACTCCACTGTATAACACAACTGCAAACTGTGATCCATTTCTATCCCTGGATTTCTTCTGTAACTGTAATTGTGTTTATGTTTATGTAATTCCTTTCTTCCTTTCTTTTTCAAACAGTGAGCAACTGTAAGGATGTAAAGCATTTTCCCTCTGGGATTAATACAATTTTTTGAATCCTTAATCTTGTATCAGTTGCTGAACTGAAATAAGAAATCATCTATGCATACTGATACATTAACAACAAGATGTTCTAAAACTGTAAGAAATGTTTAGTGTTTTTAATTTAATGCATTTGCTGTCATTTAAACTTTTTTTTTTTTTTTGCACATGGATCCAGACTTCTGACCTGCGCTCTATGTCTGAATTTTTGTAACACTGCTTAGTGACAATCTCCTTTGTTAGAAGTAAAATATTTGTAAAAAATTAACTGAATTGAAATGTCTTTGATGCGTTCAATTATATTTGTTTAATGCTTTTACAATACAGATTGCCACGAGTCAGCTTTACAGAAATCTCACGATTTAACGAAATAACTTGATGAAGAGAAATTGATGCAAACCAAACTGTTCGTGACAAACTTCTCATCAGTTTTCATGATTATAGCCGCAGTCCTGGGGTACATAAGAAAGGGTGAGGCTAGGGTACAAGCTGTTTATATTGCTGAAATATTTACATTTGTTTTTGAGTACATGCTCACTAAAAAAATAAATAATAATAAAAAAATAAATAAATAATAATAATAATAATAATAACAGTGATTAAATAATCACACATACTGCACCATTTTAATAAATTTTTCCAGCTTTTAATGAACCCCTTTCCTCCTTTCTTGTCTTTTAAACATGCACCCTCTTCTCCAACCCCCCGCAGGGTCTCTTGTTATGAAGGTGCGCGAGGGTTTTATTTCATTTATTTGTTTATTTTAATGGCGCTTGCGTCGCGATGACGTCACGTGGAGTGAAATTGCCGGGCCTTTAAGAAGCGGCGCTGGCGTGAAAGCCGGAGCTGTTTCATCTCACATTGTGCAGGAGGAGCGGCTTGTGCAAACGCAAGCGAGATTATCAGTGTGATCAGAGATGGTCGATATTGGGAGAGAGCTCGAGAGCGAGAGAAAAAAAACAACAACAACCTTTGTCGTATCAATCAGCGAATAAATGCGATGACGTGTGAACACCAGGAAAGGCAAATGGCGGGAAAAGGGGGGGACCTCGAGCAGACGTGTGTATCCCACCTTCTTCCTTTCTTCATGACGGGTTTGCTGACGGGTTCTCGTGTGGCTCTGTGCTCGTGTGTGTGTGTGTGCGTGCGTGCGCGCGCGTGCAGCAGAGTAGCTTCGATGCAACAGGTAGATTTTTATATTTCAATCACGTTTTCAGTATGAAATCCGCGATATGAATTACTTTCCTACTTGATGTATTATTATTATTATTATTATTATTATTACTGATACTGACCGTTTTCCGAATCTATGCTCATTGCCATATATTTGTTTTTTCCTAAATTTTCTATCTTGTATTCTCTTATAGATATGAAGCCTATTTTTGTTTCTGTTGACGTCTTGTGTGTTTGCTTGCTTGTTTGTTTGTTTTTTGTTTGCACTTTCTTTTTATCTTCACCTGCTCTTGCCCACGTGTGCATAATTTTGTAATCATGTATCTTATTTACCATTATCATATTTAGCTCAAGAGTCATCCGAGTATTTTAAAAAGCATACATACATATAAAATACATTAAGTCTTAATCTCTCTAAAAGAATTATCCTGGCTCGTGGAAAGCAGGGACTGCTTTTGGTTTTGGTTTAAAGAGAATATTTAGCAGTAGCAGATAAAATGATATATTAGAGATCAAGCATGTATTGTGGTACAGAGACATATCCGTTCCTCCACCAGAATTCATTTAGTCAGAATATTGTATTAGATGATCATTAGTGGTGATTCTGTTAGGTTTAGGGTTACATAGGGGTCAGAAATACAGATCTTCATGGAAGCCTCTCAGTAGAAGGGTGTTTCAGTACCAAGAGGTGGACAGCTCCAAAAGCCAAAATAGATACAATCTACTAATGCTCCAGTCGTAAATCTGCTCAAGCTAATCAGGCTTTCTTAATTTTGTTGTCATTTATTTTATTCAAAGTGATGGTTTATAGTTCGTTTATAGTTTATAGTTCGTCTGACATACATTTTCCTGTAAAGCTGCTGTGTAAAAGATATTTACAAATACATCCTTTAAAGGTTTCAATTGATAAACTACTGACTGGATTCCTAATTGGCAAATTATAACATTATGACACAGTTTATGTATGCCATAGTTTTACAAATGTTTGCTGTATTGGAAAGTACCTTACCGCATCTGCACATAAAAACCCCTGCACATCTTGAAAGGTCAGGGTGAGGAGCAGAGTCACCTGATTAAATCAAATCAACAGTAAATAAGCCAGAAATGCTTACTTGATGTGTGCGTGTGCTAAACTTCACCTTAAAAGGTTACATTAACAAATTGCATTCAATTAAGAAATTGTGATTTGGTAATTGTACTGTTTAATCTGGTTAAAAGCTAATGAAATACAGTTTTAAACCTAACATTGAGCTTTCATTATACACATCATTCACTGATGATATTAAAGGGACTTGTCTGTGATTCATTTAGGTTTATTTCATGCTGTCTCTTGTGTTCAGTGAATTGAAGCTGCCACCCCTGCTATATGTTTATTTTTGGGTATTTCTTGGTATACTGTAATTATAAGTGCATGACACATGCAGGCGCACACCACTTATAGATTCAGCCTGCTGCCAAAGTGCACAATAAACATAGCCTGTGCGGATGGGTGACTTTAGACATGGATGTGCTACAGTTTTGCAGCCATCTTTGAAAAGGCCTATGGGCTTTTGAAGAAGACAACTGGCTCTTTTGAAGCACCAGGACACTGGAGGAAAAACTGAGATCAAAACATGATAGAATGTGTGCAAAGGGACACCATTTAAGGACACATTTAATGCACTATTACAGTCTGTGGTGGAGCACTAGACCGGCAGTGGCTTGTAGTCCCTAGAGGCCATGGGGTGCACAGCCTGTTTTTGATGTGGTATTATAAGGGGTGGGGGAGGAGACAATAATGCTCTTTATTGAGTCAAGGAAATGCTTAGGATGTGCAAGTGACTTCTTCTGGTTTCACAATCTAAAGACAGCAGGATGATAACTGCTCAATATAAACATGAAAACATTGTTACAGTGATTTCATCAGCAAATGTAAACGTTATTAAATGCTTTCATGTACTGGTCAGAAAGTAGCGTTAAAGAGATCCATACGAAGAGAGCTCTAATGAGAAAGCCGAATGTGAAATGGAATGAAAAAATGAGAATGTTAGGAGGAAATGTGATCACCATAATGAGTGGGCACCAAAGTGGGGGTGTGCCATAATGCCCACAAAGAGTCCCTCCAACCATGATGGCTCTCTTACGCCATGGAGCTGAGTGGGCATCGGGAGTGGGAGGCCAGATCTGTCGTTAACCTTCTCTGAGTCAAGGTCTTTCACTTGATATGCCTGAAAAAGTGTGGAAAAAAAAGTGCTCTTTTTAAGGTTAATGAAAACTAGTAGAAACCAGCGAGCATGGTTTCAGCCATAACTAATTTCTTTTGCTGAGGTTGATAATCGTTTAACAAACACTAAGACATGTCTTGTCTTTTTTCCTTGACAACATGTGGAAGAAAATAATGATTAAACCTCCACTTGTTTTGATGCAGCCATACATTTTAATTGTTATTCCAAATAATCATTAATGAAACTCCAAAGTATTTTTAAATTTAAATGAATTTTCTGTTTTTCTCTTTTCTAATGATTATTGATTTTCACTGCAAACTGACATGGCTATCAAGTAATCCAGTTTTCAGCTGTAGCTCAGTGCAATTTGTGGAAAGAAAGTCTGAAAAAATATATTTGCTGTAATTGTGCTTGTAGTTCACACAACCATTTAAAAACGTTGTTCGGAAGCAAATACAGATACACCAGCCAGGCACCACATTACCACTAACGAATGATACCATGGCACCAACTAAACTGATAAGAAATGTCATCATTATTTTTATTGTCATCTTTCATTAGGGTTAATATGGAGCCTGCTTGGTGCATCTGATGGTGCCGGCATGGTGCTGCATCTTTCTCTTTCTGCCCGTACACACACGCAGAGGGAAGGAATGCTGCGGGTTGTCTGGGCTGATTGGTTTCTTCTAAACCTAATCTACCTCCTGTGTTTGAGGGGAAGCTTTCAGAGGGAGACTGAGAGCGAGAGGGGCCAAAAGAGAAAAAGGTTGAGTGAGGTGCCATTGCTTATTTCCATAAATCTCTTTGCACAGCAGAACATGAAAAAAAAAATAAATGAAAGACATGTTCAGCGAAGAAGCTGTGCAAAATATTTCTTTCACCTTCTCCCAATAGCAAGCTTGTTTGATATGTCAGCATAATCAAATCACGGAAAAAGGGAAGGACAGTGTTCTGCCCTAAAGGCACGATTTTTCAAAGTAAATGCTATTACATTATGTTGCTTCCCCAGCCAAATATTAATTTCACTTCATTATGTGTACTGTTATCAATCTAAGCCATATGTTATGTTTTAACATTGTATTACCATTCCAATAATATTTAAATTCATCTAATGCAGAATTGTGACTACAAATTTTGAATTCTGGTCACCGTTGCATAAAATGAAGTATATAAAAATATTTGAAAAAATTAAGGAAATGCTTCTTTGCCATTATTATTACTATTATTATTATTATTATTATTATTACTTGTCATGTTTCCCGCCCCTGTATATGAGATCTGTGTATGAGCTCTGAGTTTGCTGATCAGGTTTCATATAAACATACATACCAGAAGTTTGATGACTATCTGTTTCTCATATTTCCCTTTATTGCTAGCTATATATGAATATGCCTGCATCAGTACAACATCTGGATAGTAACTTTAATAAGCCTCTGATGCAGGCTAATCCATATTTACTGAATGCATATGAAAATTTGAAAGGAATAATAAATCTCTATTGATTTTCTTTTCTCTTGAGGAAAGACTGTGATTAAAACTCCCTTGACATTGCCACTCATCTTGACATTTCATTTTGGTCAAATCCCTTGTGGCTGAGTCAGTTTTCTTAAAATAATTTATTTCAATTTTAGCTTTTGTTTTTTTTTTTTTCTTCCTTTCAGAACTGTGCTCTGTATCTCGCTTTGTACTTCCCCTCTTATCCGAAGTGGTCATAAGAAAGATTGCCTGTGCTTTATAAGTCATACGTCTGCCAAATTGCATGGGCACTTATCGTGGTCATTAGTTTCCATTCAGATGGTGGAGGGACGGAACACGCTGCTGTGCTTGGCCGTCTCTCCTTGCTGAGCCACATCAGCAGTCGAGCAGAATGTAAGGCTTTCATCGCATCTAGGGATATAATTTCTCAGCTTTTAATAATGCAGTACCGTTCAGCACGGCAGCCATTATATTCCCCCAGGACCTTGGTTATATAGTCTCAAGAGAGCTATAGTTTAAATCAGCATGGCATATACCAGGTTTTAAAGGTGATGTACATTTCAAAGCTGCCTTACTTTGACAAGATGTTTTCCATGCCTTAGACTGAGCACTTCGCTTGTTTTTTTTACAAGTTCTCACTTGTGTACCTTTTTCTTCCTGCAGTGCTCTTAACTGTTCATGTAAATGATATTCAAACAGATGAATAGCTGTGGATGAACACATGCCTGGAAGGCCACAAGGATCCAAGAAAAATAAGGTAAGCTAAGAGAAAGAGAGCCATCCATCCTTCTGGATTTGATTACAATTGTTCTCTGCTCTTACGATATTGTTTGATATTGAGCAACAAACATAATTACGCAGTTGCTGGAATTAGAAAGGCTTTGCACAAGCCAATAGATTCATTTTATACACATTAATTACCTTCAGCAAAACAGGTCAGTGGTCGGGAAAACGTAGAACGGATGACGGACAGAGACGGACCTTTGACATAAAACCGATTGTGGGACTCGACTATATGGTTTGTGGAAAGGGCATGTGGCTCAGTAGCATGACATTATTAACTGGAGATATTTTTCAGGGCCATGTAAGTCACCTTATATTACAAAAGGAGCTCTCAGATCATTTGTTTAAAGGTCTTTCGGCTCGGGGTTGTAACATTTCATGGCACATGTGACTGGTCTTCACCTGGAATATAAAACTATGTGTAACTGTGGGCGTGTATGAACATATATACTCATATAAAATGTATAAAGTGGAGGGGATGAGAATGATGAAAAATGCACATAGTATAATACACATGTAAAGCCTGCATCACCGGTTTCAGTACTGTATGTCACTGCTTTCAAAAGGACAATAGGATTTTGTCTTTATGACTTAGCAGCTGGGTAAGGATTCAGCTATTCAGATAAAGATTTAGAGATTTAGTATGGACATCAGTTGTTTGTTCAGTGGTTATTAGTTTCGTCCATTTACATCACATTTCAAGTGATATATTGGACCTGGAAAGATATTTGTCATGTCAATATCTAGACTACCATACCACACCATACCATACCATATCATTAACAATACAGTTATTTCATATTGAAACACTATAACAATAATATATAATCATACCACCAATATGCAGTTTTCATATCAACATTTCTTTTAATTAGATAAACTAAATAAATAAATTCCTCTTTTTATTCTTATCTTTTAATCCAAATCTCCCACAGTCTTGGATGTCAAAGCCTTCCTTCAAGACACACGAACAGACCTTATTACAAACACCTTTGCTCATCAATAGTGGACAGTCAGAGGCCATCCTTTCCACACAGTGAGCAAACCAATTACACGTTCTTGGATTCTTTGGCTTCAAATAACTTGTTACTTGACGTTCATGTTTTCAGTAAATATACACAGTGCATCTTGATATACGTGAACTACATAATGATTATGATTTAGTTCTGGGTATCGTGGAAGACTAGTGATTTTGTTGTTGAAAATATATCAGTGGCAGCAACAAGTCATAGTCTACCTCAGTGACCAGGACACACTCGCATGTTAGAGTTTCATTCACAAGGAGTATTAACGGCTGATATAATGATAATCATTATCAAGACCTGAAAGAACCGGAAAATTTGAAATATTCTTTTTAGCATGCTGTTAAGAGACAAAGAAATCCTTGACTTTTTTTTCCCTGCCATTAAAGGTAATTATTCTTTCCTCCTTTTTTTCACAGCGAAATTCTTTTATGTGCAAGCCTAAAATGTGTTTTTTTTTTTCTTTTTTTCCTGCAACCTGTCAAATAAAGACAATTCACCAGGGTTTCTGTCTCATTCTTGACCAAACAAATAAGAAGTGATTATAAATCAAAATAATTTCCTACACAATAGAATAGATTGTATTATTTTCTTTGTCAGTCTCTATCACAATTCAAGCACAAAGTCTTCTAGACATTAAAACATAAATGTCTCTTTCTTGGCTGTAACAATGCATAATAAGATGGCTGCGTACAATACAATATCAGTCAGCATCCATCAGCCTTAAAATTGCCCATTAAATAGGGGTGTAGTTTTATAAACACAGTTCTTTTTTATATTAATCAAGCATTTATCATGTGAAAAGATGAGAGAGGTTATAATACATATTCACATCACGTGTAGTCATGACTACCACTCTGATTGCTATGGTGCACAAAGAGAGAGAGAGAGAGACGAGTGTGTCCTTGGGAATTTTTGAGAATCCTTTACTTTTTACACTTGATGTCAGTAGATCACGGTTTAAATATTATTAGCTGTGATGGAGGTCAGGAGACACCATGTTTATTTCTGAGAAACTGAGACACTGTTCAAGTTGTTTAATGAAAACAAAAAAAATGAAAATAAAATCAGCAACATTTCAAAATTATGCAAGATTACAATCAAATTCATGAAAAAAATAATTGAGAAATAACAAACTAGTTGGTGTTTCCTTCAGTGCATTTCCAGTCCCTCCTCTTCCCTCCAACTATTTATTTAGTTTTTAATTATGATGGTGAGGTGTAATTAGCAATTAGACATGTATGTGCTTAGTCTGAGGCCCTGCTTAATAAAAAAATGCTCATCTCTGAGTTTGGCATATTACATTGTCTGATCCATTCCTTTGGCCAAAGGATTGATTTTGAAATTAATATAATGAAAATATTTTTTAAGTAATAAATTGACTTAAAGTGAGTTAGACAAACAGATTTAGCAACATGCAGCATTTATGATTGATTGTTATTTATTTTCGTGGTGGTGCTACATGCACATCAGTCGATTTTGACATTTTGACATCTTTCAATCATATCAACTTTGTCTGTTTTTTTTACTTTATATGTTTATAAACCCTCTACTGCACACATTATAATACTTCCATATATTTATTTATGATACCTGCAAAAAATAGATTGCATTTTATTTACTTGTCATATTCAGAATATTAATAATATTTCTGTTTAATGTTTAATATTTTGGGTGGCAATTTGGGGCCACACAGCACAGTAAGACAAACAATATATTTAGGAATGTCAATATATTTAATATATTTAACATGGTTGATTTCAACTTATATAACAGGACAGCTACATTTATTAGTTATTATTTTCATGTAATTTTTTGTAGGCATTCACACACTGAGATTTCTATCAGTTTTGAGATTTCTTGTGTTTGTTCGATTGTTTTACTAATTTGTGTGCCTTCTTTCTTCATTTAAGAATTACAAGTAAGTAATTACTTGCAAGTAAGTAATTGGTACAACTGAAACCAACGACTGTAAATGGCTTAATCAGGTAATAAGATAATGTTTAGATAATTATGATGTTACTGTACAGCTAAAGTATTTAAAGTAAGTGCAGTATTTAGTATTTATTAACTACAGTACAAGATATAACATGTAACAAAATATTTCATTAATATTTACCCAACCTAACCTTTTTTTTTTTTTTTAACTTAGTCCTATGGTTCCCAAAATGGGGTCTCTGGACCCTCAGAGGTCTTTGGAACATAGTTGGGGAGTCCATATTTTTTGTGATGATAGAGCAGTGATTATATTAGTGGCTATGATTTAACTGAAAGTATTTAATGCAAATATAACTAATTTAAAAAGAACTATAAATGCCATCTATAATATAAATGAAATATTTATAAAGCACTGTGTAAAAAAGTTCTTAGCAAACAATGTAGATGCACCTAGAATAATAAAAGACATCAGAATGAAGTTGACATACAACTCAGCATTTGCAATAAATACTATGATCATACAGTCCTTTCTTCTTCTCACGTTGTACGCATCAGACCACCACATGGATCTATCTGCTTAGCAGCTTGTGATTAAGGCTACAGATATCCTGACCACCAAAGCAGATGATAGTCTCCTACGAGTCCCTGTCTTCTCCTTTGCTGCAGCGAGTATATGTGTCTTACACTTCTACTGCCTGGAGAATGCTACAGATTTAATTTACACAACATCAATTGTATGGCCAGGTTTCCAGTTTCCAGTTTATTTGTTTGCCCAGCCCAGCTTAAAAGCATGCATGTGATTTTTTGATATAAAATATCTTGTAATGATTTTCTTATAGAAATGCATAATACATTTAAACTAACAAATTTTTCTTTTTTTTTGTTACTTTTTGGAATTATGCATGATACCTAAAATAATTAAAATGTATATTAATGAAAGTGTACAGCTTAAAGGTAACATCTGTACCTGTAAGGTTATACCTGAAACTGTAAGGTTATAATGCTAACGGCAAATATATAACAAGTAATACAATAATAAGTGTAATGGTAACTGTAAGCTTAAAGCTGCAACTATAAGGCTTTACCAAAAACTGTAATGTTACTCCTGAAACAGTAACAATATCATTTATTAAATATATACTATTAAGTATATATTTGGACCTGTAAGGTTACAACTGTGTATACCACCATAAAGTTATAAATGGAAGTGTAAGGTTAGAACTGTAACTATAAGGATATATCTGTAATTGTAAAGTTATAACTGTAAGGTGAGAACTATAAAGTTAATAAGTGTTGTTGTAAGGTTAGAACTGCAGGTAAATACCTGTATGTTTAAAACTTTCATTTGAAGATTACAGTTGTCACTGTATGGTTACACCTGTCCCTTCCTGGCCATTTTAAGGTTATAACTGTAATTGTAAGGTCATAGGTTAGGTTACGACTCTAACTATATAATTATAACTGTAAGGTTATAACTTCAACTATACAATTATAACTGTAAAGTTATAATTGTAACTGTACAGTTATAACTACAGCCGGATGTTTGTAACCTGTAATGTTATGACAGTAATTGTAAGGCAGTAACTGTAAATGTACAGTTATAACTGTAAGGTTTGTTAGTCTTTTGGATGCTTCCGTCGAGGGGTCGCTACAGCAGACCATCCGATCAGCACAACAATTTGGCACAGGTTTTACGCTGGATGCCCTTCTTGGCCGTTTTATCCGAGCTTGGGACCAGCACTGCATCCAGTTGCTGTGGTTTKGGCATTGGGTGGGAATTGAACACGGGCCTTATGTAGGGCAGGCCAGAAACCTATCACTGAGCCGCAGATGCCCCCCAACTGTAGAGTTATAACTATAAATGTCAAATGATTACAGTTACAACCGAATTGTTGTAACCTGTAAGGTTATTACAGTAATTATTAGGTAATAACTGTAACAGTACAATTATAACTTTAAGGTTCTAACTGTAACTGTATGATTATAAATACCACTTGAAAGGATGTTACTGTAAGTTATAACTGTCACTGTAATGTGATGACCGTAAGAGGTTACAACCTACTTCAAAAGTAGCACTTACGTTGCTCAAACCCTTATAATTCCGATTTCAAGCAAACTCCAGAAGGCTGATTTACATGAATTAAATCCAAGAGCTTTACACTTCTCCACAATGCTCCGCAGTTTGCGTGAGAAAAGCCAACACTAACCACAACTGAAACGCTTCAAATGGTGAAGACCGAAATATTTTATGGGAACCACGAGTAATTTTGTGTACCCTTAAAGTCTGGCACATATATTTTATTCACAAGGGAAGCCGATTTACGAACTCTTCCTCATCCTCCTCCACAGTGAAACGCGATGGGATGCATGGCCGTTCCCCCACTCGTATTCCATAAAAATCCTGTGCCCTGTGCTGGGATTGGCTAATAATTTTTATTCATAAGCGATGCACCAATAGTAGTCATGAATTCGGGATGCTAGCCAATCGTGGGATAGAAGGTGGGACTTTTTGGAAAACGGGTAGGGATACGCGTTTGTGCCTTTTGGGGGAAAAAACATGGAGTCGGAAACAGTAAGTTTGTGAATTTATTAGACTTTCGCAAATCACAGTTTGTCAGATTTTTTCATTTCTGTAGGTAAACTGTAATTCCATCCTTTTCGACAGACAGTCAGAATGCTATCCGTGTTAAAAGCTAAATGTTTTAGACGTTAAACGCTTAAATTAAATGCAGCAAAGTTTTTGTGRTTCTCTATGTAACTTAGCTGGCTAGCGGGTCTTTTTTCTAGCTAACGTTTGTAGCATCGGAGCTAACTAAGTTTTACAGGATGCCTATGAACGTTTTTATTAGTGCGTTTTTTGTTGCTCGTTGGTAAGTCCAAAATATTATATATACACAGTATATATAGTCTTTATGTTAGTGTTTCCAAATGCAGTGTAATGTTTTCTTAATACCTGAAACGTTATAAAAAAATAACCTTAGGAGTGTGCTAGATAATTTAGCAAAACGGCAACAACTACATATAATAATAATAATAATAATAATAATAATAATATTTTGTTGTTCTTGTTATTAAACATAAATTAAATTGTTGTTAGAAAACTAAATTTCAAAAAGTTACAAAAAGATTGGTAATTCTCCTGCAACATTTCACATATAAAGTGTTGTAAACTGTGTCTAAAACGTAGACTTAACAAAAAACCAAAAGCACAAAACTGTTTTCATATCCAGAGAATGAATATAAAATTATCAAATGACCAAACAAATGGTTTCTGTTGAATTTATCCTGTTCAATATTAATGTTTACGAAATTTATAACAATGACACAATCTGTCTAATATACTAATAAAGAGTTCATATTAATAAAAAGTTTTGTTAAAATATCCATAATAGTATTTATGAGTGATACATATTGGCATGATTATCTCACTGCGGCTTGATTTTTATAGTAATTTTTATAGTAATTTAAAAAATTTTGTGCATAAAAAGACATTAGTACCTCCAAACAAAAACTAAGCGTTTTTGCTCTCAGTGTAAGCAGTTTTAACTCTTTTTTTCTTTCAGTGATCTTTTGGAGAAAAAGGAAAAGGGATACAGGCTCCTGAGCACTGTTGTCCCAAAGATCTCCAAAAAGCCATGTCTCCCAAAGTGGCCCATCAGCAGGCCAAGGCCGAGGACACGCCGGTGCAAGTGGCGGTGCGAGTGCGTCCGCTGCTCCCTAAAGAAATCCTGCACAATCATGAGAGTTGCATCACCATACTGCCCGAAGACAAAAGGGTTACTCTCGGACATGATCGTCACTTTCACTTTGACTTTGTTTTCGAAGAAAGCGCTGTCCAGGACGATGTATATGCAGCCTGTGTTCAGCCTCTCATTGAAGCCTTTTTTCAGGGGTTTAATACCACTGTCTTTGCTTATGGTCAGACAGGCTCAGGCAAGACCTACACAATTGGAGAGGCTAATATATGTAAGTATTATTTTTCTGTATTATCTTTGCAGTTTGTCACAGAGTCTCAGAAGGCTATTATGCGCTTTAAACTGATAACAATCTCACATGATTGTCATTTGATGCTTGGTCTGTTTCTTGTCTCCTACTGCAGTGCTGTTGAATTCTTGATTCTAGCTGGCAAGAAGGTGTTGATTAATTTTATGTGTTTTGGTCTGCTTGAATAGCAGGCAAGTCACAGGTCAATGCTAATTTGGTGAAATTTTCTGTGAGGAGATCTTTGTGGAAGGAGTTGTCAGTGTTAGTGTTAGAGGTGCTCTGATCAGGGTTTTTGGGTCCAATCGTCAATCACTGGAATCAGAATCGTCCGGTACAGATATCGTTGTTCACAGGTGTGAGTGGGTTACTGGGATCTGCAATTAATAGTGTTCTATTTATTGTGTAGTATTGTTTGTTTATGTAGTATTTATAGCAGTACAGATAACTATTCTAAACAGCAGAGTGCACAAATATAACTAAGATCTGAGAAAGTATCATAAATGTAAAACTTTTATTTCTTGGAAGGCAACATTGGCTTCAAACATGCAGATTATACAGAAACGGAAACCAGTAGAACAGCCTATTCTCGAAAAATTTTCATTCCTTAACTAGCATCAAGGAGCGCTCACACACGGCGAAATGCTTATCTAAAATCCTGTTCTATTATAGTCACTCGTTACAACATGCAGTACATGGAACAAAGCTGCGACAATGAATAAATCGAAACTATGCACTGAAGGTAAATAAACATAAACATCAGTCACTTTGTATTTAAAGAGCCGATCGTGGCTACTCATTAGTAAGCAGTGAGGCAGGCATTTCTTTATAAATATCAATATTTCAGAATTTCTAAAAGACCGTCTATTCCTATCATTATCCAAAATACATGCAGCCGTGCTGAATTGTCATTCACTGTCGACCCACATGCATGGAGCGGTAACGTAAACCCAGGCTGTCTCTGCCAGAGCTGGGAACCACTTTTTATTTATGCATTATTATTTGTGTGGTAATGGTTTTAGCCTTTTTATTCACTGCAGAGTAAGGCTCAAGCTTTTTGAGGGCTTCTGCTATAGGTGCTTGAGTGACGGTCGACTTGCAAGATTAAATTTCATGCTCAAATTATTCAGACTGCATTGTTCTTAAGTGGCGAAGAAGGTTTAATGTTTTAAAGCTTTTGGCAGACGTGGTTCCTTCACATGGTTTTGCATCATCACCATAATAGCAGCCAGTTGAGAGACAGCCGATCTGTAAAAATAAAGTGATTATTGGCTGATTCTGATGACTGGCCAATCGATTGGAGCATCCTTAGTTATTGTCTGGTAATAGTCAAAGGTAAAACTGTCCCTTTAGATTTTCTAACGTAGAATAGTCATGAGAATGGTGGGCTTTGTGCTTCCTTCGTACCATGATGAGTTGCTTCAAGAGAGAAAGAAGTAGCCTGGTAAAAAAGGAAGCTCTTTATATCTGTTTCATGGAATTGCCTAAACATATTTAAACACAGAAAAAGTTTGGAGAAGCATTATATTTCTTGTTACTTGATCTAATGAAAATTTTATCTTGGTCACTAGTTACCATATATATTATGTAGGTGTGCTATATAGATACTGTCTTTATATCATTCATCAGCCTAAAAGGGCCACTATTGAGGAGATATTCTTAGTGTGATGAATTTCTTCATTGTCACATCCAACATGTTTGAGGACAAGATACTAGGACTCCAAGGGCTCAGCCCTTGACTGTGTTGGTAGGGTATTTTGGTTGATGATTCCAGCACAGAGGTGAAACTGGTTAAGAATTTTTGGTTAATAGTGGTCTTATGGGAGTCCCTCTCACTGATTGATGTATAATTAATTGTACTACCTATAACTGCATCTACATGTTTTGTCTGCAAAAATGAACGTTCCAGTACCATGGAAAGTAAGTACCCTCACAGTATAAAATGCAATTTCATCATCACGTTTTCAGAAAGTACTCATGACACACTGATTTGACTTAGTGTACTAGTCTGATCTTAAAATGCTTCTCCTGACAGCTATGAAGTTTTGTGTTCTATCAAGGCCAGCGATTTTCTGGGTTTGAAGATGGTTGCTTGCTTCTTGTTAAAATCTTCCTATGAGTTCACACACATTTGGGAAGCCAACAACACTTCCCCCGGCGCAGCTGTCACTGCTCGAAAGCACAGCCCCTCTTGCCATCTGAGATCTTGCTTTTTGGCATTTGGCTGTGGCGAGTGATTACGAACCCACTGCTGTTTTTTTGGCTGCAGCTTCCTTTGGTGATGACAAGCAAGGAATCATTCCCAGAGCAGTGGCTGAGATCTTCAAGCTCCTGGACGAGAATGACCTCAGCGACTTTTCCGTCAGAGTGTCCTACCTCGAGGTTTACAAGGAAATCTTCAGAGACCTTTTGGAGGTGGAGACAGCAAGCAAGGACATTCATATCCGGGAGGATGACAAGGGCAGTATAGGTGAGGAGCTTGAGTTAGCTCAGGGTTTCCTGTGAAATCTGAGAAAAGCCTAAGAGAAGTGTCGTGTTCCTCAGCACCATGTAAAGATTTGCACAACTATTCAAATATCAGTATGTGTGCAATTAGTATTTGTGTTCCCGAAAATATATATAAGTAAGATGTCATTCTTATTCAACAATTAACAATATCGCCATGATGAGTTTCCATTACCCTTTTCCTAACAACTATATTTTAGGTTCTATCAAATAATAAGTATGTTAAATTTGGCATTAACAGATGTCAATCATGCAGAATTGGTGGATAAACATCCTCATTGCTCATTGCAAGTTTGGATCATGTAGTGAATTCAAAAGCTCTTGGAATAAGTGGAGCTTAAATAGACAGTTTAGGGATGCGTTTGTGGGCTTGTTTGTGAATACAGAGTGCCCACGGTTGTTGCTGAGAACTCTGCAGGCAGTTCCCATTTCTTGATACATGTCCAATAAATGGATCTCAAATTAGACTGCCTTTTTATATAAGAAATAGTAGCACTGCCAACATGTTACTCACAATTTCAGGTGATAAAAGGCTTTTGTCATAGTGGATATTAGAGGGAGTCGCTTATGCCATTCACTTTCTTCTTAAAACATATGTTTACTCATGAAATGCAATATGACAGATATTTAACAGTTATAATTAACATTGCATTAGTAGCATCAGTTGTTTGGCAGTGGGAGTGAAAGTAGGATTATCTGAAATCATTTTAGAGTCAAGCTGTGGCCCAATTAATACCACTTTTAACTCCTGTACCATGTTTAAATACCTAACATATTTATAGAAAACAGGACTGCACCATTTGATAAAAAAATGCATAAATCCTTGTGATTATTTTGACACATTGAGATTGCGATTTAAACTGCAATATTTTACTATTAAATGTAACATTTTGTATTCAGACCTATTTGTCTAGGGTAACACCAAATAATGGCACAAGTGAGGTCATTAAGAGGATGCTCCCAATATTTATTCATCACAAAATTATATATAAGAAAAGAATAAAATCTGTACACAAATTCATAACTATACGTACATTAACTGTAATAAATTGTAGCCTTTACAATTAAAGTAAATCATTTCAATTAAATATTTTCAACTGGAGGGCCATATATCTGTTTATATGTGATTAATTATGAAGTACAGGTAGAAGATTAACTTATAGTTATTGCTGTGACCAAACAGCTCCTACTGAGACCCACATAGATTTACCTTTTATACATTAGATAGATATTATTAGGAGAATACTGGGTACTAACACAATAATTTGTTGCTATGGTGGAAAGACTTATCCATATTTGTAACCATTTTCAGAAAACCTAATTATGTACCCCTGAATATTTAAATTACATAAATAAATGATACAGCAAAAATAAAATAATTCAGCATCAAAGGACAGGAAAATATTATATGTAACCTATATTACATCATTCTGTTTATATGTACTGTATGTATTATAAAGACTTGCATCAGCTTGTATGATTTTTGTTTATTGCCTAGTTCCAGTGAGCATATTCTGTAAGTCTTCCCTCTACATGCAGCCAGTTTTATTCCCACTAGACTCACGGTCTCAAATCTGCTGTGAAGAAAATGTTTTCATGTGCTTTTTTCCCCACAGTTCTGTGTGGAGTGAAAGAATGTGAAGTGGAGGGGCTTGATGAGGTCTTAAGTCTTTTGGAGTCCGGAAACACAGCTCGCCACACAGGAGCCACTCAGATGAACCCTCACTCTAGTCGCTCTCACACCATTTTTACTGTGGTGATGGAACAGAGGCGTGGTGGCTCTCGGGCTGCCGGCAGGAACTCACAGATCCTATCCTCTAAATTCCACTTTGTAGATCTGGCTGGATCAGAGCGCATTCTTAAAACTGGCAACACTGGGGAGCGACTCAAGGAGAGCATTCAGATCAACAGTGGACTTCTTGCTCTGGGAAATGTGATCGGGGCCCTAGGGGACCCAAAAAGAAAAGGCAGTCATATTCCTTACAGGGACTCCAAAATCACAAGGTATGAAGCTTATTGTAAATTTTAATTTGATGTACAGAGCACCCCAGAAAATTATTTCTTGTACATTAATTCTGTTAATTAAACATTAAAGAATTATTTTGTTATTATTTTGTTATTATAGTTGGTCAGTATTAACCAGAAAATTATTTTAAAAATTTGATAGTGTTAGTTCATGAAGAAATATCATTAGGTATCAGTGGTGGTTAAATCCCCTATGTTGCCAAAAGTATGTGAACACCTGACAATCACACCCATATGTGACTCCTCCCTAAACTGTTGTTTCAAAGATGTAAGAACACAGTTGTAYAGAATGTATTTGTATGCAGTACATATCCCTTCTCTGGTGCCTCTGTGAACAAATTTAGGTCTGTGGTTTCCTACGGTTATATATAAGAACTGTTATGTAGACCAGGTAGAGAGCCCAGACCTCAATCTCATTCAACACCTTTGAGGTGAAATGGAACTTTCATGGATAATATTTTTTCAATCCAATTAAAGTAATTCTGCTTGGAGATTTCAACTTAAATCTTTACATGCACAAAGAAATTAACCAGAATACAACTTTTTGTCATGCACAAATTGGTTCTACCTGCTGTGCATTGTTTAATCTGCTGGAAATATAACAGAAGAAGGAGTTTTTCATTCTTTGATTTTAAGTTTCAGATGTCAAAGATCAGTTGGACATTTCTCTGTCTGTCAATCAGTGCACCTTCATCTGCCAAAGACCAGGAACCAATAGGTGGATGTCTAAATTGTCTAAAGGCTAATGGGAATAGAAGCAAAATACCCCTTCTGGGAAACTCGTCATATGGGGCAAACATATTAATATAAACAACAAGAATATATTTATTCCAACAAGAGAGAAATTAACAGATCAAGTGTTTATATGGCTGTAATTGTCTTACTGAAGAGATTTTCTAAGGTTTACACCTCTTCTCTCATTCTGATTATAAGTTAATTCTGGTTAGGCCACATCAGGCCAGGCTGTCCCAAATGAGGTGGTTACATGATGCATTGTTATTCTGATTGGGCTATTATTAGCAAAATATTAGGGTTCATGTAAACGCAGCTACGGACTGCACACAAGGTCCCCTCATCCAATGTCAGTACCTGACCTCACTAATGCTGTTGTGGTTGAATGGGCAGTAATACTCACAGCAGTGTTCCCATATCTAGTGGAAAGCCGTCCCAGAAGAGTGAAGTTTAATATAACAATAAAAGGGGATTAAATCTGTAATTTTATATTTAAAAAGCAAATATGGGTGTCATTGTCAGATGTTTACAATCTTTTGGCTTTTTTATGATTTTTTAAAATACTTCCATATTTTAATGTTAAGATGGCTAGTGTAGTTATGACAGTTTATATTATTTTTACCATAAACACTAATTCATTTTTTAATAGAGTGAGGGGTCACTGTGGAAACAAAAATAGATTTTAAATGATCATCAAATGATGTATTGGGTAACAATAAATGTAGTTACAGTACTGAAGATATCCGTACTGTAACAAGATTTTAATGTGATAGTCATCAGTATTATATTGTCAGATTGGCCAGCCCAAGGGACCAGTTATTATAATGTATTTTATGCTTGGTGACACTTTTTTAAAAACCTATTATTAGTTTTTAATTGTTCCTTGTTTATTTTCTTCCTTTTCCATAGAATCTTAAAAGACTCTCTTGGAGGCAATGCCAAAACACTTATGATTGCTTGCATCAGTCCCTCATCGTCTGATTTTGACGAAAGTCTTAACACCCTGAATTATGCCAAACGAGCTCGCAATATACAAAACCGAGCCATGGTTAACTGTCATGGGGAGCCAGATCGGGTGGAAAGCCTGGAACTCCAGATCAAAGCTCTAAAGCGGGCGCTGGAGAACCGGCAGCGCTCTGAGACTCGAATCCTTGCTCGTTCAGAGCCCGAACGGCAGGTGCGTCCCCTTGAACCAGATGTGAGCAAGCTGCAGGCAGAGAGCACCCACTATAGGACATGCACAGACTCAGCCTACAGGCTGCTGATGGAGCTGCAAGGGGAGGGGTCGCTAAACCCGAGCCAGCTGCTTCGAGTAAAGGAGTGGCTTTGTGCTGTGGAGGAGGAGCGCAGCGGTTTGAGCACAGCCTCAGGGCTGGACAGTGGCATTGAAAGTAGTTCCACTGAGGACACCACTGTACTGAAAAAGGGGCAGGTGGGCCATCTATAACATAGTTTTATTACTACATTGACGATGAATGCACCCAGAGACCTAAATTCATTACTGTGCCTTCTCTAATATCTGCAGGAACAGGTCTCATTTAGGCCTTATTTATGTGTCAGTTCATGTCTGACACGAACTGCTGGTAGCAGTGCCAGTCTTCTTGGTCATTTTAAAGAGGGTTTCACACAAGAAGTGACAATCATTCACCCTGCATTCATTTTCAGTAGGATATAAGCAGGCAAGGCAGAGTGACACAGACGGAGTGACAGGCGGCATGGCATGCATATTCGACCATAAGAAATCATTGCTCATGTGGTGCCTGTCAGAATCTCAAAGTTCGGGTCATGGTGCAAAAATTATGCTAGCATTGGCCAACAATTTCAGCTTGCCTAGGAAACTTATGATGTCATTAATTTCTGTCAGATCCTAATGAAATCATAAGGAATGATTTGAAATGCTAGCTAGTATGTGTTTGATATAATTACAGTATGCAAGTCTAACTGCATGCTAAAAATGATCTCTATTGTAGGGCTGATTGAATTTATGAATTTGAATGTCAGTTACTGACATTTCTAAAAAGTTTTATCCAAACAAACGTTTATATTTTGGTAAAATAATATATAAAAAGGTTGCCAGATATTCTTTTGATTATTTGGTCAGCAATTTCTGTTTTTATCATGTGGCCTATTTACAAGCACTTCCTGCATTTAGTGTTGCTAATACTTTAAGATCAGCAAGTGTTATTTATTTATTTATTTATTTATTTATTGAATTTTATTTATTTTTCCCTGTTCCATCTCAGGGAAATATGGAGAGCCATGTGAAGCGGAGGTTGTTTTTTGTGTAACAAACCATACCTATTCCTTACCTTATGTTGTATTTTGCTGTTGCCCAGGAACCAGATGTGAAAGAAGTGTGGAACAGGGAAAGGGAGAACTACATTTCCGAACTGCAAGCTCAGATCCAGCGATTAGAGCAGGAAAACACAGACTTCCTTGCTGCACTGGAAGATGCAATGGAACAGTACAAACAGCAGGTTAGAGAAGTTGTGTACATGTSACTTTTACCAGAAAGGAAAGRAAATATATTTTAGATGGTTTAATAGCAATATAGCTCAATTTTGTGCCATGACTTTCAGAGCGATAAGCTCCAGGAACAGCAGGACATCATAGAGGAGTTACACTGTCTTCTGGCCCACCCAGGGATGGGGCCGCTGCAACTGACACAGAGACCTCACACTGCGCCTATTAACTCATTACAGCAAGCAAGCCTTGGTCCAGGCCATCTGACACCTTTCTGCAATGGAGAGGCTGCAGGAAACCCTGCACGGCAGGTAGATACTTTTTGTCATAAAAAATATCTCACTTACTTTTTTTTATGGCTTACAAAGAAAAACATTTAATGCACATATGTTTGTAAGATGTAAATTAGATAAATCTCAGAGTCATAACAGCTCTTCAATATTATATTGGCAGTGTTGGTTCTAAAATTATTATAATTTAAATTATGCTTGGAGTAACTCTAGTATGTACACAAGCTATGGAATATACAATCAGGCATACTGATGTGGAAATGTGGCATTTTGGTCAATTGTTTTAATTAGGTTTGCAAATTATATTTTATTAAAAATAATTTACATAGGGGGGTGACCAGCATGTCCAATTGACACTACTTTGGTTCTTATTAATTGCCATAGTCATCTATTTGTTTTGAATCCTATCTTAAAACTTTCATGTGATATTTTATAGGCATCAAAACTATAAATAGTTTGTGACATTTATCTTTTCCTGGTATATTACATCTCAATATATTGTTTAGTTAAAATATCCCTCCATGTGGGAAGCTGTAGTCAGAGGCGCTATAATAATCTTCTCTAACTATCTGCCCTACAGTGTAAATTGCAGTATAAATATTGTTCTTTGTTTTCTATGCTTTCAGACGGGCCTGAGTATTTCTATGGTCGGTCAATCATTTTCTGAACAGGCCCAGTTGGACAAGGAGTGTGGGTCCTGTGGAGAAGGCAGAGAAGGCGAGAACACTCCTAACAGAGTCAAAGACAAACGCAAGTATGGATGATAGTCTTTATCTTGCTACTTCTCAACAGAAAAATTAGTTACTCAGACTTGTATCTGACTGCAGATCAGGAGTGCATAAACGGACCACAACATGATAGTGCATCTAAAAGTCTTTAATTTACAGTGTATGCACAGGGTGAGCAACTTTTTTGAGTTTAACTTTTTGGAAACTGTAAGTGGGCTGATCAACGATTGTGGCCATATTTTAGCCACGGGCAACTATAGAAACAATAACAACTGGTGGTGTCTTAAGATAGAAAGCGACATTCAGTGACTTGAGTGAAGTGAGGCGAAAAAATCACTCCCAGTTTGAACGCAGGGTACAAAGAAGGAGGCAGCAAATTAGCATGAAGGGTGCCCTGAACCGAAATGTAATATGTAGGCAGCATAGTGAAATGTGATTCTAGAGTTGTTATTTAGAGTTGGTGGGTGTGAAAAACACTTGCATACACTCCACTCTAATGATCGGTTGAATGATTACAAGACATATTATTTGCTTTTCCTTATAGTGCCGTTGCTGATCTAAATCTAGCTTTACTTCTTTGTAAGTAGCTTCACTGTGCGTTCTTGGATTATGTATTTATGATTTTCCCCCTAAAGATGCATAAATATTACCTGGTCAAAGAAGGAYGCACAAATTCAAGGAACACCCAGACGAGCCAGGGGACCCCTGACTCAGGTCCTGGGACCTGGCCACCCTCCAGGATTACACTACAGCAGACGGACTTGTGAGTTCAGCAGTGAAATGGTTTAAAGTAGAGACTGCCTCAGAATTATTAGTACCCTTGGTAAAGATAGGTTCTACATTTTTTTTCTGAAAATCACATATTGAAAATCTGTAAGAAAGATTTATTCTTTAATTTAGTAAAATGATAAATTATTATACACATTTTTTAATCGTTTTCAGAAAAAATAAATCTACATACTGTTTGCCAATATTATTGGAACCCATAGAAATTCATGTGAACAAACTCTAACTGAATCATACTTCCAGTAATATTTTACCTTATGAGTAAAAAATATATATAACCTGTTTTTATCATGGTTACCCATTCTTACACGTGTATTTACATATAGGGGCAATTTAGCAGTGTGGAATTTTCAAGTATTCTTAATTATCAAATAATTATATCAGTTACTATTTGCCTTTACAATGTTACACTTTGACGTAACAGATAAATACCGCAGTAATTAAATTAACTAGGTTTATAAAAGCATCATCAAAGTAATTATTATTACTGTTCAACAGCATTGCTATAAATATACTGTTTCTGTTTTGTAGGCTGTATAAATGATTTTACATCCTGTGATGAAACAATGATGAGTGAACAGTTTTTTCCAGTCATAACTGTTCCATGCCCACTGTATATTCTTGTGTTGTTATTGTTCTTCGCTGTGGATGTTTTCTTTCCCCCAAATGCTCTAGTGTCTAAAAATAAATTAAAGCAGGCACACACTGTTAAGCCTAGTTTGTGCAGAGCTTCTAACTTTAATTGTTTACTTAGCATTTGTTTTGTGAAGTACGAAGTTTCAGTATTTGGTAGATATAGAAGATAGCACCCCTGTGTATAGACAGTCTGTGTTTTGTGTGGATAGCTAACAGCAGTGTCGGGGAGAGCTCAGTGCCGGAGAGTCTAAGAGGCTGCATGTGGGAAATGGGCTCAGAGAGAGGGTTGCTCCTGGCCCAGCAGAAGATCAGAGAGCTGTCTGTCACCATCCGGATGAAGGAGGATCTCATCAAAGAATTGGTCAAAACAGGTAAATTGGTCATCCAGATGTGTGTGTGTGTGTCTCTGTATGTTTATGTGACTTGAAATTCTAGAGAATTGTTTAGCGATCCGAGTTCTGAGAATAGTCCTTTAAATAATAAACATACATTATGTTCCACAGATTAATCAAAAGAAGAAGCCACATATACTACACTGTAAAAAAAAAAGTGTTTGCTCCATCCTGATATTTTTTTCATATTTGTCACACTCAAATGTATCATGACATCAAAGTAGTTTTAATATCACACATAGATAACCTGGATAAGTACAAAATGCAGTTTATAAATGATAATCTCATTTATAAAGGGAAAAGGCTGTCCAAACTGCCTGGCCCTGGTATGTAAAAAAAGAAAAGGGCAAATACTTTTTCACAGCAATGTACAGTACATGTTCTTCACATGTCCCATGTTATTAGAAATTAGGGTCAAGAGCACAGGTTCAGCCATAATACAGTGCCCCTGCGACAGCATGGGTTAATACCCTATAAGGGCAGCTTGGAAGTGCTGTGGCTTCTAATCAATAACACTTAATCTTTGAGGCACCACTGCCCTTAAGACTCTTGAAATGAAGTAAAATATGCATATTATATGGAATAATAAATATAGTACATTATGTAGTGGAATAAATATTTAATCACAGTTGAATCATTGGCAACATGATTTTATTTCTGCTTTGGTGTTACAGTTTTACTGATTGTAACAACTCGTGTGACTCATTAGATTGTTGCCACAGTATTTTTCTATTGCCCTTAACGGGACCTTCATGGTGTGTTCTCAGGGAAAGATGCCCAAGCCATGAACAGGCAGTACAGCAGAAAGGTAGCTGAGCTGGAGCAGGAGGCTGAGCAGGCACGTGCCGAGCTCACAGAAGCGCACAAACAACTGCAGGAGCTGGAGGTGCAGGGCAGCCGTGATGCCGCTGACCGCTCTAAAGCCCAGGAGTGCAGGAGGAAGATTGCAGCTGCACAAAGCAAAGTGCAGGTCAGGCCATTGCATTTGTTTTTTGTAATCAAAAACTAGCAYGTTGTGTAAGTGAATGTTTGCTTAAGGTCACATAAAATGCTCTGAACACCACTTTGCCGAATTGTGTTTTTCTAGCCAATCAGAACACAGAAACCGTTAAAGACTGGGGGGAAAAATGTTCTCTTTTAACACATGCATGTTCATTTGATCTTTTCAGGCATTTTCCCCCAATTTTCAACTGTATTTATCATTGCAATCAGGACACATGTCTCTATTAAAAGAATACTTTAATTTGAATTGTCTGGGTGAGACAACCTGCTTTCCTGGTTTAGGGATTTATTTTAAATAGGTTAACTTGTAGCTTGAAAGGGAACTAAATTTAAGATAGTTTAAAAAAAACATTAAAATTCATATTTAAAGCAATGTTTCTGTTAGGCTGCATTTTCCCCATAAGGCCACAGTAAAAATGGCAAGAAAATTATCATCTTGTTTAAACCTTTCCTGCTGCTTTTAGTTCCAGTGTTATAAGATGTAGCCACCGTGAGTTTTTTTTTTTTTTTTTTGGCAAGTGTTCCTTTGTGTACATGCCTGATATGTTTGATAAAATCATCCTGTCATTTTATCCCTGACTCTTAATTTGTGGGCTTTGTCACCCATGTAAACTATTTACCAACATAACTGCATTGTATTGCTGGAGCAGGCATTGCATGGTTTTATTTGGTCAATTAAATTTGAAGGGAGCAGTGACTTTATGCTTTTTACTCGAGGGTTGAAGAGTAGATTTCCCAGTGGAGTCTTATGACATTGGGACAAAGCATGTTAGGCCTGCAGCTATCACCATCCTTTCACCATGTTTTTTTGCTACAGATTGTCCTCAGGCACTTGAGCTAGTAGAATAATCCAAAATAACAGTTCCTTACAATGCCTCCAGGAACACTAGTGTCAAATCGATAATTAAATTCTTGGAAGACATGTTAGTTATTTTAAATAGAAGCATTTTCTGTTACTAAAACCATTCATCTGCATATACCAATTAGCCATAACATTACCACCAAATAACAGTAACACATTAATATTGATCAGGTCATGTCCCAAGGGGCTTCACCTGTGCCAGGGGTACAAGGGGTACAACACAATACTCGGCATAATGCGTTATAAGTGTATATAATGATGGTAATGTTATGGCTGATCAGTGTATATATCAGTAATTTGTCAATACGTGATTACTTTCAGTGTCAAAGTGTCCTGAGTATTGTTGTGAGTTTGTGCTGCAAGTTTGAATTTATTTAACATACCTGATGAGGTCTTAATGGGCTAAATCTGGTGGTCTGGCTCCAAAGCTCGACAGTCAAGCTGTGGTGTACACATTCAGTATACAGAATCATGCATTGTTCCTCGATACGTTACATTATGATCAACACTTTGTGTGTCAATGAAACGAGTCTCTATTTTAGCAGGCATGTTGTTCAATAAAAAATGTACAATGTGCTCTGTATTGCCATATCATATTCACTTTAGGTGCATTATTTTGTATAATATCTTGGGCTTTTGTGTTGATTTTATTATGCACATCAATTGACAGAAACTGAATGGCCGACTAGACATTGACTTGTGTTCATTTAGTAACAGGTCTGTCAAGTAAGCTTAGACATTCAGCTGGAGCTTATGCATGCAGATGCAGTTGAACATCATTACGCTCTTAGCATATGCTGTCCCGTCCACTGGCAAAGTGGACGGGACAGCATATCCTAAGAGCTAGTTGGTTTGTGATAAGATTCAGTTTTTCTTCTCTGCTTGCCAGGATTTTCCTCTCAGCAATGTTTYCACCTGGTTTGTATCTATAGTGATGACAGAGAATGTCTCATGAGCCTCAGAGCACATGACATTTTTTATGTGTTTTCCTGAATGACTGTTAAGTGTGGTGCAAGATCTTCTGGCAAAGGATATCCACATGTTAATTTTTGCCAAAATATTCTTTGGCTCTGTGTGATCTTTAACTGCATCGACTGGACAGCTTCAATTTTTCATCTAAGCTCCAGTGTGATGCCTTTTGTTTCTGATATTTCCAGGTACTAAAACAGAGGCAGCGGGACACTGCACAGCTGGCCTCTCTGTCAGTGCAGAGTGAGCGCCGTGTGCAGGAGCTGGAGAGGAGTGTGCAGAGCTTGCGGCAACAGCAGGACCAGCTACAGCGGCGCCTCCGAGAAGAGAGTCAGCAGAAGAGAAGACTGGAGAGTGAGATGCAAAGAGGCAAACATCGTGTAAAAGTGAGCACATTAGTAATAGGAGTTTGAGAGGTCAGAAATACGACCTATATTTCTTATGATCATTCACCCAACAGCTCAGTCTTCACTTGTTAGGGTAGTTAATTGGGCATTGAGGCCCCTCCCCCACAGATACTTTCTGCAAGTGATGGTGATAGATGTAAAATACCATCTGATTTGACATCCAGTTTTAACTTAAATATAAGGTTGTATAGGGCATGCCTGAAATATAATGATCCTAAAAGAATGTAACAGAAGTGGAGAAATTGTGTATTTACAGGTTATTCTCTTATTTTCAGGAGCTGGAGATAAAGAACGAACAGCAGCAGAAGATTCTACGGATTAAGACGGAAGAAATTGCTGCCTTCCAAAGGCAAAGAAGGAGTGGCAGTAATGGCTCAGTCGTCTCACTAGAGGAGCAACAGGTGGAGACCTAGAAAAGCCTAACCACAGCATTAGCAAAACAGAAATTTAACATTTATAAAAACCTACCTTAAACTTTTGTAGTTAATGTGGGTTTGATTTATAAGGCAAACTTGGTGTTACTGTCCCGTGGCTTGTTTCTACATGTTATTAAAAATTACTCTCTCATTATACTTTACTCACTCATGGACAGGCATTCTAGCTTGTGTTTTGAGAACAGTGTTATTTTTTGTTAAACATCTTGTCTCCAACTTTATGCTTTTCTCGAAGGGTAACCATATTTTAGATAAAAATGTAGCATTGTTTAAACCATTGCAGTCGTTTTGACTGGTATTGATTTTCTGAGCAGAAGATAGAAGAACAGAAGCGATGGCTAGATGAGGAAATGGAAAAGGTTCTGGAACAGAGAAGAGGTCTGGAAGACCTAGAGGGGGAGTTGACCAAAAGGGAGGAGATCCTGGCCAAAAAGGAGGCATTGCTCTTAGAGCGTAGTGGACTGGAGACCAAACGACTCCGGTCTAGCCAGGTACATCTGAACTTGTTCATCCATCCATCAGTTCATACATTTCATGACAATGTTTTTGCTCATAAAAAAAGCAGTCTAACTGGTCAAATGTTAAACCCAGTCAAGACACAAGCTTATGTAAAGCCTGAATGTTGTTTATTCCCAAAAAAGGCCAGTCTGAAGTACGTAACACTATTATTTCTTAAATAGATAATGATATGTTCTAATAGTCCATTACACCATTATATCATTCTGCAGGCTCTAAGTAAGGACCTTGTAACACTGTCGAACCGTATTGAGTCACTGGAACGGGAACTGAGTGAGCGGAATGGTCAGCTGCGCAGTGGCAGCGCCCAAGACTCACAGCATATCCGCCAGGAGATCTCCAACCTGCGTCAGGAGAAAGAGCAGCTCCTCAAACAGCGAGTAGAATTGGACGACAAGCTCCGTCAGGGTAACCTCCTGTCTCCTGAGGTGTGTAAGCAGAAGGGGTGAAACAATATGCAAAATTCACAGTTGGGTACATTTCTCGGTTTTGAAGTCAAAGATTTATATGTTTTCTGTATAATGAATCGAAAAAGAAGTCATTAAATTTTCTCTTTATTTATTAGCCATTTATCTTGTAAATATACAAGCTTGTAAACAGTGGCAACCTGGGCATAATTTCTTGAACATATAATGAATGAATTATCCAAGACTGTTGGATGTTGTGAAAAACAACTGGACCTTTGCTCAGTGGTCCAAAGTCCTCTTTTCAGATGAAAGCAAATTTTGCGGTTGATTTGGGAATCAAGATGCCAGCAGATGGATGAAGAATGGAGAGGCATAGAATCCAAGTTGCTCAAAGTCCAGTGTGAAGTTTCCACAGTGGGTGATGATATGGGGTGCCATGTCATCTGCTGGTGTTGGTCGACTGTGTTTTATCAAGGCCAAAGTCAACGTACCCGTCTATGAGGAGATTTTAGAGCACTTTGTGCCTTTGTTTACTGACAGGCTTTATGGAGATGCTGATTCATTTCTCAGCAGGACTAGCACCTGCCTGCAGTGCCAAAACTACCACTAGCTGGTTTTGGTGACCATATTACTGTATTTGATTGACCAGTAGGGCTGCAACTAATGACTATTTTATTGATAAATTAATCTAATAATTATTTGATTAAAGGGATTACAAATTGAAACTTGTACATTTAGCTTGAGGTTCTTTTGTGCATGTGGTAACTAACAGTCAAGATATTAAAGACAAATACTTCACTAAAAATACCTTTAAATGAATATTCCTGATTAAACTAAATCTAAATTCAAGGAAAAACAAAAGTAGGAGCAATAAAATACAACTGTTAATTAAAGCTCAAAGACAGCATTTATGAGAGTTAAGTTGAAATGTGAAGAAAACTCAGATATATTCTATGGTGAAGTGGCATCGTCAAGCGAAGTGAAGTGTGAGGGGCCTAGGAATGAAGTAAGTGAGAAAAGGAGGAGAAAAAGGCTAACTAGTGTGTCTGTTTGCATGTGTTGCTGTGAGCTGAGAAAAGTGGAGCACACCACAGCATGAGAGAGTGAGAAAGAACATGTGTACAGGGCTCAAAAGCCAGCAACAAAGTGTGTGTGTGTGTTTGGGAACTTCATTTAAAAAGGGTCATTGAGTAGAACTGGAAATAAAACCCTGACTTACAGCAGCACACAGTCACTAATTATCCACATTCTCTTACTGTTTGAATCCTTTCCCACTTACCTGACTCCCACGTCCTTCACAAAGCGCCACTTGGCTACGCCCCCGCCAGCACAAAGTCTTTTCCTCTAATTCTAGCGGCTGTTCGCTCGAGTTAAGAGCAAAAAAGAGACCACACTTATGAGACTTTCACTCATGAAGGTGTTTGCCATCGTGCTATTACTCACTTCACTCCAGTAAGCCTAACACCCACGTCAGAGTGTTGACCGTTTTACGAGAAAATCAAGTGCATTGACGTCATCACCTAATTGACAATTAAATTCATTGCCGACTAATTTGACTATTGTCATCTGACAACATTGATTAATCAATGCACCCCATTGGCCAGCCAACTTGCCTGACCTGAACCCAACCCAACGATAAAGACAGGTTAAGGGCTGCTATTAAGGCAACCTGGTCTTTAATAACGCCTCAACAGTGCTACAGTTTGATCACCTCCCTGCCATGATGCCACATGCATGAGGTAATTCATACTAAAGGAGCACCAACTAAGTATTGAGTGCATTAAATAAACTTCAGAAGTTGGTAAATCTAAAGTAAAGTAATTCTAAATCACTGAGTATGCATGAATGACTATTTCCTTCTTTGTCCACTTCATTAGGTGCACCATGTAAATATCTCAACAGCCAATCACTTGGCAGCAACTTTAACGCATTTAGGCATGTAGATATGGTCAAAACACGCTGCTGAAGTACAAACCAAGCAGGGGATTGGGGAACAAAGGAAATTTAAGTAAATTTGAACATGGCATGGTTGTTGTTGCCAGATGGGCTGGTCTGAGCCTTTCCAAAACTGCGAATGTACTGAGATTTTTCATGCACAAACACCTGTAGGGTTTACAGAGAAAACATTATTGGAAACTTGGACTGCTAGAATGTACCTTTTAACTCCTCTGACAAGTTTCTAAAAACTTTTCTGAAGATATTTCTGTAAGGGGTATCCCCTCTACATGCTCACTCTCTTCTAACTGTTCTGTAGGAGGAGCGCACATTGTTCCAGTTAGATGAGGCTATAGAGGCACTGGACGCAGCCATTGAGTACAAGAACGAGGCCATCACACAGAGGCAGAGGCAGCTAAGGGCGTCAGGTAGCATGCTTACTCAGTGGGAGATGAACCTGATGGCCAAACTCACCTACCTGTCTGCCTCTGAGACACGTGCTCTTCTCTGCAAGTACTTCGATAAGGTCAGTGCCTTCTCTTTTTAATGACGTTTGTAAATGTCTGCTCTCAAAGGGGGGTATATTATGATGTGTATTTTTTTATATTCGTATTTGGTTTTACGGTATTTGACCTTTTTTATTTTATTTGTTTTTCCTTTGTGTTGCCTGTGAATTCTTGTAAAGGTGGTGTCCCTGCGAGAGGAAGAGCGGAAGCTGCAGATGGCCCTGGCTGAGCTAGAGATGCGGGTGGAGGAGCAGCAGCACCTGGTTGGATGGTTGGAAGCAGCTCTGGAGCGGCAGCAGCTGGACACAGACCGCCGGCTCACCCAGCAACAAAAAGAGCATGAAAGAAATGTGCAGCTCCTTCTACAGCAGTGCCGAGGTGATTGTCTCAATGGTAGAAAAAAAACACTTACTCAGACACTTGAATTTTTTCATTTTTTCTTGCTTTATATACTTAGTAATAGGAAAGAAACAGGCAGTTTTACAGAATTATTTAAGAAAAGTTGTAGTAATACATTTTTACATTTTATATATTTCTATTTTATATTCTTATTATAACAAAATTACTACATATTGTAGATTTTATATTTTGCATTCTTTTCTATTGCCATTTCCCTCCCTGATTTCGCTCTCTTTAGGTCACAAACCGTGTAAGAGTAAGCATTTCGGTGCACATCATACTGTGTATGGTGGTGTATTTGATTAATTTATTTTTTTTTATTGAAATTAGATATAATTCCAAGAGAAATTGTGAAGTAGAGTGCAATGGTAAACTACTTTGCCTTGTATCAGAAAAACTCTAGGTGCTAGAGCTTTAGTTCTTGGAGAGAGGAGGCTTTTAGGCAAAGCATTGTCTCAGGACAGATTTCATTTGTGTCGTTCAAAAATTGAGCGCAGGATGTTTTTTCCAAAGTGGTTCAAAGGCGTTTTTAGGTGAAGATCAGCCAGAGTGAATAATGCATTCATTCCTATGACAAAATCTGGTATTCGTCTGGCCCCAAACAAGGTTTGATTGCTCCCAAACAGTACGACCAATCTTCCCTATTCTTTTTTTGTAGCAGGCAAGAGACCTGTTTCTACATTTTGATAAACGTTTTGTGGAGGACGGTGCAATATTGAGCCTGCATCAGTGCTAGAAATTGATGGAGGTAGTTTGGGGGGGAATCAGTCTGTGTCCATTCTACCCTGTTATAGACTAGAATGGAGAATTTGGAGGTTTTTTATCTTTGATTGACATGATATTTTTAGAGACTTTGACGTGTCCCTTTTTCCGATTGGACAAAAAACGGGCAAGCTACAGCTCCTGGATTGACAGCTCCTAGGTATTTGTTTTTATCACAAACAACTGCTTATAATTTGAAATAGACCCTAATTGTCATCAGTGAGCAGGAGGTTGAGCTGAGCRTTTTGGTATAAGTTTTGTAGGGGTACATGCAAACTTGAGGGAAACCACAGGTCCGAATCATTAGGAAAGTAATAGCACACCTCACAGAGCCATCTTTAAATATCACACCTAAAGGCATCCCTACTAACTAGAACTGTTTTCTAATTTCAGCATGGAACAGCAAATAAAATGGAGAGAGTTTGGGTTTAATGAAGAATGCTTCTTTTTTACATTTCTTTTGTATAGATTACTCATGGCACATAGATTACTCATGGCACAAAAGCCATTTTTGTTATTCACAGGAAATGTAAAATATTTACAGCAAAGAACAATGATTGAAAGAAGACCTCATAAAAAGGAAACAAGTTAATTTGCTTACTAAGCAAGTCCAGGGATTGTTTGGGTAAAACCTAATGTTATAATGAGCACACTTGATTGATATCCTGCCATCCTATTAGTTAGCTTTTGAAAAATTAACAAAATGTTCATGCTTTCATTACTCATCCTTTGAGTTGCATATTGTTGCCATAAAACCAAAATAATTAAAAAGTGCTAAACATAATTGAAAAATAATCACTTTTAATTTCCCTTGGGCTTTAAAGATAGTGCTTAATTATAATCCCATAAATTTAAAATAGCAAAGAGACCATCTATACACTGCATGCAAACAATAACAAACAGAAAAGGAAATGTCTAAAGAAGGTTGAGGATTTTGGTCTAAAATAAGAGGCAAAGGCCAGGCTGAGTCATTCCTCTTATTCCTGTGTAAGAGCTGTGAAGAAGGAGTTGTGAAGGAAGTAGGGAAATGACATACCTACATTTTCGACGGAAAATGCAGATTACTGGCAGCAGGGAAGAGAAAGCATTAGGCAAAGCAAAATGCCAGGTATGAAGGTCAGCATAATCATTCACTGTTATAGAAGTGTATTTGTCAGTTTATAATCACCATGTTTACTTTGGATCCAAGAAAATATTGAAAATTATTCTAATACAGTTGTGTTTTCTTTAAAAAGAATATGTTTAATTTGACATATGATCTAAGGTAATATGTAATTTAGGTAAATTAAGTTTCTGTTTTATTTTGTGAATTTGGTCCTAAGTAATTAATTGTAATGTGCTTTGGATGTAAAATACATTCTATTCCATAGATCAAATGGACGAAGGCCTCGCTGGGAGGCAGCGACAGTATGAGGGACTCATCCACAGCTTGAGTAAAGAACTAAACCTTTGCAAAGCAGCCAATCAGGAGCTCAACAACAAAATAAGAGACATATGTGGACTGGGAGATCAGAGCAAGAGTGAGACTTTGGTTACGTTATAATTAAGTGTACAGTGTACTAGTTCATGGTGCCATTATTTTTCATTACATAACAGTCATGTAAATTGAGAAACTAAAGCCTAAATTAAACTTACTGAGCAACAACTAGTTCCCTTTAGTCTTAAATTATATACAAGTTTATCTTGTGTACATAATATATATTAATGTATTTTATATATTTAAAAAAATCACAATTGTCATCATTTTAACCAGGGGAATTGTTTGATTTTTATTGCAGGTGGAGTAGACAGGGTGCAGGGCAAGGCAGGTGGAGACAGTACTAAGTACACTCCTGAACCTGACAGAGTTCACAAGTCAAAAGAGGAAATGAGGGATTTGGTAAATGCACCACTGCCTCCCACATGGAGGCGCTCTTCCCTACCCACTGAAGACCATGAAATGGAGGAGCTTCGGCAGAGGGTAGCTTGTGAGCTGCCAGCCAGCAGAATTGTCCAGCCTAATATGAACATGACAMGTGCATACTGGAGCGGTACAGGGTCGTTGTCTCTTACCAAACCCCGTAGAGAGAGCCGGAGGTCAAGTCTAAACCCAGGACTCGGTTCAAACTCTGCCATTATTGACGTTCGGAAAAATCCGTTATAGCAAAACATAGTCATCGGACACTTGTATCTGTTTACTTTTATTCTCGTGCATTCATTTTTCATTAAACGGCATCTTTGCTTGTGTATAAATCTAGTGGTAAATTTATACTGTGGACTTTTTTAATGGAGTTATATAACAGTTTTGTATACAGTACTGAAGCACTTTATTCAACTCTAGTGTATGCTCTTGGTGAATATTTTACAAAGATTTTACATACTACCTGGGCTAAAAGAACAATATAATTTTTATGAACTATAAACCTTTTTACATTCTGATAACAATGTAAGCGTGTGGTTGTAACCGATTTCAAAATAAAAAAATGAATTTTCGAGCCAGCCAGGAGTCGAACCTAGAATCTTCTGATCCGTAGTCAGACGCGTTATCCATTGCGCCAGGGCTGGGGAACAATAGTCTGTTTTGCGGTGGGAAGAGCGTGAAAAGAAGGGGAAGAGGGGGAAGAGGAAAAAAGGAGAAAAAAATGAAGAAAAAAAGAAAAAATTGAGAAAAAAATGAAGTGAAATGAGAGTTAATACCATCTTTGCTGTTTCCCCTAGTTGTAGATGGCTAATGTCATTGTAATTTTAAGATTTGAATCAAAAATGAACATTTTTATGCATTAGGCAGGGGAGGTTGTGGATCCAAAGGTCCCAGGTTCGATTCCCGAGTATGACTTTTTTTTTTTTTTACCTAAAAATCTGACAAGTGTCACAAAAATTAAAAATACTGCCTAATTAATCATAACATGAGGTTAGGTTATTGTAAAAGTATTAGAGTTTGTTGTTAAATGCTTCTTTGCTGTTAAATGCTTCATGTTGTAAGTGTCGCACAAAAAGTAAATTTGAGTAATATAATCAAATTAATAATTAATAGATTAAACATGAAAATCCAAAAGTGTATTTGCCTTCTCTACATTATCTTGAGACTGTAAAAATGCCAAACTCTGCTTGACTCCTGTTTGTACGGATATTTCAGATAGAAATAAATCATAAAGCTTCTTTAAAAATATAATGCAAATTTATTAGCATATTATTGTATCATTATACAGTTATATATTGCACTCATTCATTATCTTCCAGTTTCACCTTCTTGCAGTTTTTTTAAAACATCCACACATGTAAAAATAAAGGCTGTGAAGAAATATATACAAAAGAATTAATTAATAAATGCTGACTTTCTTGTAAAATTGGTGATAAAACAATAAAATCCCGGCTGCAATGTGCAACTTAGACACTATTTACACAAAGTGTTACAAAATATGTCTATTTTGTACCAGCCCTTTAATCACTGTCCATTTTGTCAATGCATAATGACTTGTGAATGTCACAGAGTCTGACTAAGATGGCCTCTACTAGGCGACAACAGTCTGGTCACTGGCCAGGTGAGCCGATGGATCCTAAGACACAACATGGCAGGGTCCCCACATTTTGTGTAAATTCACCCTTTGTTTTGGGATGTCTAAAGCGTTCAGTGGTCAGCCGCATCTTACGCCAAGCAGAGTATGCTTCACGTTGCTTGTTGTATGGCAGAAAGTTTCAACAGAGATGGTGCAGGCCTGCTGCTTGCTGAGCGTTCAACCAGTTTCAGTTCTCGGCCAGGCTCGATCCCTTCCTGGTAAATATAGCACATACTATAAAAATAATGATACTACCACAAGCAAGAAAACAATACACATGATGCTGCATAAACTCGCATCAAACGACCTAGCAACTGTTGCTCAGGTGCCAGATTAGACCCAGACAGATTTTTTCTTTTCTTTTTCAGACCCAGACTACTTATTTCATTTTGATATATACAATATATTTTTTTCTATATTTTTCTAGATAGATAGATAGATAGATAGATAGATAGATAGATAGATAGATAGATAGATAGATAGATAGATAGATAGAATATTGGTGTATAATACAGAAGAACAGATAAGAATGCACAGAATAGACAGGTTGGTTGATCCAGTTCAGTCACATTAACTGTATAAGTGGCTAAAAATACCCAGGGTGTACTTGTGCCACAACAGATGCACTAACAGATTAAGGTTATAACACAAGTCTCATTCAAATTGTGATCCAGATCTGTATGAGAATATAATCTACTGGTCTACTAACATTATGGCGTTAATGTAGTCGGGCTGCAGTTACAGGAGAGTCGTGATTATTCATTGTTTTGGCGAGTGTACAGTAATCTATTTTAAAGCATCTGATAATAATCTCATATTAGTTAAGTATGAATGCATCACATGCCCGTTATAATGCTGTTATGCATTCCAACAGTGTCTGTTACATGTTGGAATGCAAAAGAAATGCATGTGCACGTTTGTGTTTCTGGTCTGATCATATGCAGGGCAAATTCACCCAGGACTAACATCACCACGACCATGTGTTAAATACAGGAAAAGTGTCATTACTGGACAAATAAACAGCGAAAAACAGAAGCATTAAACGCTGTAAATCACTAAACTGCACCGCTAATGTGTAAATAATATAACTCAATGAAGTCATGTCTCCCTAAGAAACGTGAATGTTAATACAACATCGGCAACTTTACACTAACGTTATATACTGCAAACCACTTGAATAAAGTCTATTTATCGATTACCTTTTAAAGAGCAGTCTTACCGTGTTACGCTGAAAGAATATTTATATTCCGAACCGTTTAGAAGTTTGAATAAGTCGCGTCCAGACTGGGGGGCGGGTGCAAGGCAGAAATTTTGCAAACGGAGAAACCTGATTGGCTTCGAATTTTGCAAACGCCAGGACGTGATTTGACGGAGAGACTCGACGCGGATTGGTCAAGCTGATATTTTTGGAAGCGAGGAAAGATGACTGGCTGTGAATTATGGAGAATTTTGCAAACGGGGAACGATGACTGGCTCTGAATTTTGCGAAGGACTGAGACGCGATTGGCCGAAAGAAGCAGCCGCACGGCGTCCAGGTAGAGAGCTACCCCTGAGACCTGCCAGGAGTGAGTTGCAGTAGTCCAGTCTTGAACTAACAAGAGACTGAAGGTAATTACAGAATGATTCAGATCAGAACTATTAATATGCTGTATAGTTTCTTATGCCATGAGTCACTGTGAGTGTTTCATCTAAATGCCTTAGGCAGTAGTTGTTGCAGCATGTTTCAGTTTAACAGAAACGCAGCTAATATAAATAATAAATGAGCTATTTAAGTAACCTTTGCCTCTGCTTAACAGGAACTAGTAAAAGCCCTGACATGTTTCTTTAAAGACGTGTTTTCATAAGTGTGTGTTTCATGTCAATGGTCATAGAATTTATATATTTTGTGTGGCATTATATAGGAACATAAAGGTCCCTGGCTTTTTATTGAGAATATAGCTCAGAAAATGATATGTGCCATACACAAGAACTATAGGGTATACAGGACCCTCTTGTTTTCCTAAGGATTTTTTTCCCACCATTTAGGCTTTTTGGGGATTTTTGACCTGCTCAAAAACCCATGAAAATTGACAGGACCCGTGGCATGACATGAAAGATTTATTAGATGATTGGTGTTTAAATAAAAACACTTGGAAAAACAAACAACAGAAAAAAAAAAGTTACAGATTCCAGACAAACTGTGACAGAATTGAGAAGGAAGAATGTGTGGCAAAATGGGAATAAAAGAGAAAASGTATCAGTCAGTTATTTTAATATCTGGGGTTTTCGTTGAAGAAGAATATTCACTATAATCTTGTCTTTTACTGTATGTATTTTATTGAAGGTTTTTGTTTAAAAGATGTACATAGACATCAATATCAAAGGGTAAAAATAAAG
Organism: Clarias batrachus; assembly: GCA_003987875.1. Taxonomy (NCBI): domain Eukaryota; kingdom Metazoa; phylum Chordata; class Actinopteri; order Siluriformes; family Clariidae; genus Clarias; species Clarias batrachus. The sequence continues at coordinate 497,094 of QMIH01000304.1, forward strand.
GATCTTTGATGGGCTGGGGTCATGGGAGAACACAATTATTTATCAGCTGGACCTGCGCATGTCTGTGCATATTTACTGTATCAAATTCATGGTAACTGTGCTTCTACAAGATTTTTTACCCAGGAATTCCCATTTTTCCCCTCCATATCCTTGTTTCTTTTCTTTTTCCCCATGTCTCTGCAAAACACAACCAGCATTCAAATGTAAACAGATACTGTGAAAGGTGGAGCCTCTTTCAGTTTCATTTCAGACGCACAGACACAGAGAATTCATTTTTTTTTAAAAACTGCTCAGATAAATCTTTCTGACAACCAACCTCAAGCTGTGAATGTCTCTAGGATTTCTGTATTTTTCTTTACAAGACTGGAGTCTAGCAGATATCAGCCGTACACTGACTGTAAGTATTAGACTATCAAACAAGAACTTGCTTACTATTTTAAGAAGCTCTGCGAGGAAAAAGGAAATGTAGTTCTAATTTCAAAAGAAATATACACAGGACAAGAAATCTGACTTTTTCTTTATGTTAATTTTACCAATTATTAATTAAGCCTCCCAAATGAGCCTGTTAAAAAATTAGGTTTTCCCTTTAGCATAGACATTATCTAATTTAACACTGTTATTGAAATATTATTTAGACTTTGGTGAGGTTGCTCACACACACAGTCTACTCATATATTAGGACAGGTGTTGTATTTAATCACATCTTATAACTGATAGACACTAAAAGAAAAAAAAAAAGATAAACAGCTGATTAAACATAAGAGTTTATATTCTGTTAAGAATGAGACAGTCAGAACTAAGATTTTCAGAAGTTTTTGGAGTTTGCTAGTATTGATCGTGTGTAGATGATGTAATTAAGCAATACTGTAAATAATAATTTCCTGCTTCTTAGTAGACTGCTATATGAAATGAAACATGGTTTAAAAATCATGAAAAGCAAACGTGGTAAATGTTGCAGGCACTGCAGTTCAGTTTGTGCATAACAATTAGGTGTTCATGTTCGTCCTGTTCTCATGCACTGGGTTATCGCTGAAAAAAGCTTACAACAATGGAGTTCCGTTTTTGTTGAAGTCACACATTACAATTGATCATATTTCTACTGCTACAGCTCTTAAACAGCAGTTGACTTGTTACAAAGTATGGAGTGTAACTAGATAAAGGTCAACGATTCAGGACTTTATAATACAGTACATGCGGAACAGATTACATACCATATTCACACTGTATTAACATAAGTACTATTAACAAAACCACTAACACACAACAATTTTACCACATGAACCTGTAACTTAAGTTAGAATTATGTTACAATGCTGATTGTACCACACAATTGTTGACTTCTTGACCATTGCACAAAATATCCTCATAAACAAAGCTGATGTCAAATCAAGGAGACTAGCACACAGACAGTTACATCATTGGCACGAGGTGACGTTACAACAAGCCGAAATCTCTGTTTCCCCTGTTCACACAACACCACTGAAAACAGAGTTTTGGAAAATCTTCACTTTGGCATCTCTGGGTTAAAAAATATATACCTGGCTATGTGTGGACATAAAGGCCTTAAATACTCAAGTCTTTTATTTTCATTTCATCCTTATACAGTTCAGTACACAGTGAAATGAAACAATGTTCCTTCAAGACCAAGGTGCTGCATACAACATAAATTAACAACATAAATGAACAAAAACTAGCTACGGTAAGTAGGAACCTAATAAGCTGACTAGCTGAGACAAGAGAGATTAACATTATACATGAACAGAAAACGATCTAAGTCCTATACCAAAGAGACAACATAAAGTGCACAGGCAAATGTGCAAACAAGAGAGACAACACAAGATAACACATTTCAATACTCTGTGGTAGTTAGGTAATGAATCGAGGTAGTGCGATGAGAAACAGAAAACATTTCTTGCAAGTAGCAGCAAATGCAATTACTAGCACAGACATGAAACAATTAGCAGAACAAATAGACAACAGTTATTAACAGATGCAAGCCAAATGCCAGCCTAGGACATGACTATTTGAAGTAACAAAATAGCAACATTGGTCTCTGGGCGCAAGGCGCCCTCTATGGGTCATTTCTGATAACTCTTTATCTGTAGAATTGGAATTTGCATTGGAGAAATAAATGTAAACATGTAYAGTATGTACAAACCAAGGTGTAGCTACAATAACCAAATTGCACCCTTTCTGTCTGACAGATTTTCTAAAACATTTAGACAGCACTTCTCAGTCCTATTCAGCGTCACAGTGGTAAGTAATGTTTTCTCAACCACAAGATATTCTCAGTTAAAACTAAACAATCAATATTGCTATCTCACTCACTCACTCACTCACTCACTCACTCACTCACTCACTCACTCACTCACTCATCCTCTATACCGATTTATCCTGTATTCAGGGTTGATCCCAGGAGACTTGTGGGGTACACCCTGGACAGGATGCCAATCCATCACAGGGCACACACACACACACACACACACACTTTCACTTATTCATACACTGCAGGAAATTTGGGATTGCAAATTAGCCCAATCTGCTGGTTTTTGGACAGTGGGAGGAAACCGGGGTATCTGGAGGAAACCCATCAAGCACAGGGAGAACATGCAAACTCCATGCACACAGAGACATGAATCAAGCCTGGCACTGAGCTTAATTTAAAAAAAAGTGATTATAACTAAGATACARACTGGCCTCTTCGTTATGGGTTTTGYATAACKTATACATTAATATATATCACTGTACACTGTAACTCATTCCTATAAATACTCTGTGCAGATAAGAAAGATGGACAGCAACCAAATTGCWCTTTACTTGGAGTTGGCACCGTTGCCTGAGATGACTCGTTTTTTTCAGCGCAAGAAAACAGCAATCTCCTCTAACATCCATAAACCCTTAACATTCCTTCATCAGCTCCAAGACCAYGGCCTAATAACTGAGGATCAGTGCCAGGCAAGAGAGAATAACTCTATTTTACATTTCCTGTTTTTGCTTACTCCTGAAATAAGGTCGTATACTGGTTTTATTTGCCAATGTCTAACTTTACTATAATGTTTGTAATGTATTATAGGATCTAGTGTGTGGATGTTGCCTGATCTGTGTTTATTAATGAGTATTACTGCTATCATCAGGAAGACCTATATGTGCAGTGATAAAACCTGAAAGCATTCTACTTTCATTTGGAAAGAAAATAACATCATACAAATACTGTGCTGTTAAAAAGTACTTGTCCCTTACTGTCTTTTGTCTTTTGCATATTTGTCACACTTGATCGAGATCATCAAACAAATCTTAATATTGCAAGACAAGCTGAGAAAAAAAATGCAATTTTTAAATGATGATTGCATTTATTAAAGGAAAAAGAAGCTGTCCAAATCTACCTAGTCCTATGTAAAAACAATAAGTATTTTGCTAAATCATGAATGAACTGTGATTTTTGGATGAGTTCAATTTTAATTGCCACACCCGGGCTTGACTACTGCCAMATCTATTGAAATAAAAAAATCACTTAACTAGAACCTGTGTGACAAAGTAAAGCACRGTAAAAGATCTAAAAAAGCAACGCAGTCTAATGAATATAAAGAACAGATGAGAAACAAAGTAATTGACATGTATTAGTCTGGAAAGGGTTACAAAGCCATTTCTAAGGCTTTGGGACTCCAGCGAACCACAGTGAGAGCCATTCTGCACAAATGGAGAAAACTTGGTATTGTGGTGAACCTTCCCACGAGTTGCCAACCAACCAAAACTACTCCAAGAGCACTCATCCAGGAGCTCAAACTAATTCTCATCTAAACAAATGCAGGCCCCACTTGCCTCTATTGAGGTCAGAGTTCATAATTCGACAATAAGAAAGAGACTGAGGGCAAAAATGGCATCCATATGAGAGTTCCAAGGCGAACGTCTGGGGCCGCTTTTTTCTCCTTCAGTTTAACATCCACTCCAAAACACACCAGCAAGTCCACCTCTACATGGCTTAAAGTTCATCTTTGTGTAATATTGAACTTTGTTCGATGATCTCAATCATTTGTGTTACAAATATGCAAAAAAAATCTTTATTTTTTTCAGGGGCAAACAGTTTTTTCACAGCTCTGTATCTCAGGCAKATGAGGCACAGCATTAGCATAGAATATGACTCACCTATAACTAAATTCATTATTCATATTTATTATTTGATTTTGCACAATTTGTAACTTTTAAAGGATATTTTAGTGTCAGTGGTTTGGGATTAAGCTATTTCTATGTTTTATATTGTAAAGTAATGTCTCCAGCAGATGGTTGTACTATCAGAAGAAAAAAAAACCTTTTTTCAAGCTTAATTTAACTCTGTAGAAAGGGCTTGGTACAAAGTAATGAACAGGGACAAATTATAAACGACTATAATACACTGACGCACAAAATGTCATCAGAATCAGGGCATGATAAACTATACCAGATCAAATTCTATACAAATGAAATATGTTGCTTTGGGAATAAAACAATAGAGGTTTAAGACCATGAAGCATAGTGTGCACCATGTGAACATAATACATAATATAGCACATTTGACCCCCGCCCCCCCAAAAAAAAAAAAAAAAAAAAAAAAGATAACCAATAACCTAAAGACATATGTTGATGGGGTAATTACTCTGTGTAGTTCATAAGAGCATAATGAACTGGATGTACTGTATTTGATGCACACATCTCAATAATGAATGTAACATTTCATTGCTGCACACAAATATAGGTGTGTTAGATCTCTCTCTCTCTCTCTCTCTCTCTCTCTCTTTCTCTCTCTGCAGGAGGTATTAAAGGCATGTAGTAAGGACAAGAAGCAGCAAGCTTTGCATGATATTTTGACCTATGTGGAGAAGCAGGGAGAGAAGAGTATTACGCAGTTTTGGATCTGTGTGTTTGAGGATCACATGCTGAAGAAATATCCCTTTCTTTGCTCACTCTTGTCAAATCTTCAACTCTCAATCTTTGTGGAAGGTCAGTCTCTCTATTTTGTCTTTTCTGTGCTTTATTACTTTTTTTCTGAATATTTTACTAAAGGATATATTTCTTAAGAGCCTATTAGATTTCGTGGACAGTTGCCTGATGCGAAGAAGCTGACAGGAAGTGGGGAAAAGGTGGAAGGTCAAAAGAAGAGTCGAAATAAGAGAAAGAAAGGCATTGATGAGACAGAGCCTAGATTCTGTAAGTACTGCATATCGCAAGGTGACAAGAATAGACACTGGATTAAACATGCAAGGGCCCATCAATCTGTAGTTATAGATAAATTGTATAATTAATTTTTACCTGAAAAGACATTATATTTAGATAAAAATCTGTATACTGTCCCTAAAAAAATTAAGGAACAAAATTTGTTCTGAAACCCCCACAATTTTCACTTTATTTTTTAAATGCAATAGGCAATATAAAAATTGGTTGGGGCGGTTGGGGGGGGGACAGGAGTAGTCATGTGGTTAAGGTGTTGGACTGCTGATTGGTGGTACACAAATATATATTTTTTGAGATTCTAGTTTCCATTCTTGCTATATTTTGGGTTGCAATTTCCACCACTGTTATTTACAGAGTCTTTAACAAATTTAAAAAATCATATTTTTTCAAATGTTCCACTAATGATAGTGATCTTGAGGATTATCAATTCTCTTACCTTGCAGCGCTTACAGTGGTTTAATAGATTGACCTCTTAAAACTATTTTGTCAATATGTTATTTAGATTTAATGTAGTTTTTAAAAAAATGTATATGCTATTGTGTTTAAAACTCTTCCTCTTAGCCCATTCATTGAAGAGAGCAAAGAAGGAGGATAATTCAAAATTGGATTGTTATACAAAAAAGCATTCCTTTACATGTGAAGATAAAGAAGGCACACTGCATCAGGACAAGCTTGCCAGAGGTAATTGTAAACCCAATACACACCCTGACAAAAGTGTTGCCGCCTATCCAAGTTGTAGGAACAACAAATAATAACTTGACTTCTAGTTGATCATTACGAATCAGAAGTGGCTCATATGAAAGGCTAAGGCCTCTAGATTACACTTATTTTACCAAAATAAAATCTCATCATACCATGATTTTTAATTATTTAATTCGTACAGAAAGGCCAGACTTTGACAAAAGTCTTGTCACTTAACATAAACAATGTACTTTACAGTACAGAACCCGAAGTCATGATGTAGTGGAAAAAGAATTAATATTGTTTATGAATCCCATGAGCTTGGAGGACTGCATCCATGCATCTCAGCAATGACTCAAATAACTTATTAATAAAGTCATCTGGAATGGCAACGAAAGCGTTCTTGCAGGACTCCCAAAGTTCTGCAAGGTTCTTTGGTTTCATCTTCAATGCCTCCTCCTTCGTCTTTTCCCAGACATGCTCAATAATGTTCATGTCTGGTGACTGGGCTGGCCAGTCCAGGAGCAACCTTGACCTTCTTTGCTGAAGTATGAGAAGCAGCGCCATCCTGCTGAACAATTTGCCCTGTCCTGTGGTTTGTAATGTAATGGGCAGCAAGAATGTCTTGATATCTCAGGCTGTTGATGTTGCCAAAAAAAAAAAGAACAAGTGAAATAAGTGAAATACCTAATGCTCCAAAACAAAAGAAGCAGAAATACAAAACACTACTAACCACAAGCAGCAGCAAACAGCAGCAAAAGTAGAAACAAAATGGGCCACTATATACAAAATTATATTCAAATATATAGAAAATGTATTTTACAAAAACAAAACAAACAAGACCAAAGAAGAGCAAGTCAAAAAATGTGGTCAAACGGTCACACACAGAAAAGGTCTATCTAATATCAAGAAACATCATAAGACTACACACGAAAATCGAAAAACGTAGCAAGCGGTCAATATAAGCAGTAAGCAATGGCACGATCTGCTGCTGTTGTCTGAAGGGCTTAAATAGGCCTCCGGGTTCTACAAGTTGTCAGGTAGGAAGTTCTTGGATCACCGTTTTACTTTGGAATCCTCTCTTTACAATATCGTGCCACAACAAACACAGTAAACAGTAACTCGTTTTAAACAATGCAGTCCAGTGAACTCTAATGAGGACTTTCCAAAATTAGGATTATTTACCATTAGAACAGCTTTATAGAACAGTAACCTTTTATCATCGTGCTCTCGGACTGATTTATTGAAACCG
>QMIH01000305.1:0-25548 GCA_003987875.1 Clarias batrachus
GGGAATAGTTGCTGACTGTGTCTATCCCTTTATAATCACAGGATAATGCACCATGTCACAAAGTTAAAATCATCTCACAGTGGTTTCTTGAACATGGCAATGAGGTCACAGTAAAACACTGACTTCTAGCGTCACCAGATTTCAATCCATTAGAATAGAGTTGAATGATGTGACGTGGTGGCACATCATGGATGTACAGCCAACAAACATGCATCGACTGCCTGATGCACTGATGTAAATATCTCTAAGAAATTTTTCCAGCACCCTTTAAATCTGTGCCATGAGGAATTAAGACGGTAATGAAGGGAAAGGGCGTTGAATCCAGGCGTACCATATGATGTGGCCAGTGAGTCTAGACCAAATCATATGAGCACTGAAAAACTTGTTACCAACAAATATGTTGAGTAAGTGACTTACCCGATCCTTCTTCAAATCCTTTTGGATTTGATAACGTGGAGGGAGTCACATGGGATTCCGATGAGTTAGTTATTGTTCATATTAGCGAAGGCGAAGAAAGTACATTTCACAAAACAGTAACTGCTTCTGTTGTAGGATCCGACATATTAGCCACAGATTAGGTGCTTAAATTTTTTCTTTTTGAAAACAATCACCCACGTTTTCTGCCGCTGCAATATTCAGAGATCATGTGGACAGTTCTGCATCCGCCACCACCTTCACAATGCCTTGTGATTGAACTGTGATGACTATTAGACTGTCCAAATACGTCTTCTAAACTGTCCAACAGCAGACAAGTGACAAGTCTGTCTACAGTGAAATTACTTCCAGTTACACTGAGAATCATGTACTGTGCGTGCATCTCATGGGTGTGTGCGTGCATTTCATACAGTATGTAGTTGTTTGAGCAGTTAGTAGTATATATATGTGTGTTTGTGTGTGAGCATGAGTGAAGTTTGATTTAAACCCTATATGGCGCCTCACATTAGACTGCTTTAGATTCACGGCAGTAATACACAAACACAATATTCAAAGTCATGAGGACGGTGATTCAATATTCACTCCTTCACATTTCTCCAGCACTGATACCTTTATGAATCTGTCTCACTGCTTATTACATTAATCATGTTAATCACAACCTGAACTCAATATGAACTAAACTTATTAACTACTCCACAGACTTGCTTTTAACTCAACACATCACTGTATTTTAACAATCACATTCTCACTAAATGTAAAACAGAATACATTTTNTGTGTTAACTAATTAATCAGAATAAATCCCAAGAGTCACAAGTAACACCGCCCCCTTGTGGACAGGAATGCACATGCAATAGATATCTATCTATAAAAGAAAGGTCTTTGTCTGTACATTGGTCAGAACTCTTTCAATAACATTTTAATACATTTCATACATTGTAGGACCTGAAACCAGCAACAGAAAAAAAAAAACTGTCTTTTAAGGCAGATTATGTCACAGCATCTATTTACTTATTTATTTTTCCACTCTCATTGCTGCCAAGACAAATACCTAAAGATAATAGAGATGCTATATTTAGAAATGATCGACCTGCCACAAGCAATACAAACAAAAAAAAAAACTAAGGAGATTTAAAGTGAAATGTCTGGAACTGGGTTAAAAAAGTATTGTGCTGAACCCTCAGCTTCAAGGAAGTAATGTGGCTGGAAAAAATCGTTATAGGAGACAATTCATAAATGCCTTTAAAAAATGATTAGCATTTCCAGACACTCGTCGTCTTTTATCTAAACATCTGAGTCTAAAAGAAAACAACTTGTTAATGAGACTCATCAGAAAAAAAGGCTTCAATTTGAGAGTATAAAGATCACTCATTCAGCACTTTTGCCTTGAGGTGGGCGTGGCTATATGCATTAATCAACAGAATCCACGTAATAGTTTACCGCTGTATACACGGAGGATGCGCAAGACACACAGGACAGCATGACTCATCATTGCTTACTCAAATGTTTAGTTAGTTAAAACTGGACATAACTAATGATTAACATGATTATGAACATCACGTTTAACTTCAAAGTGTGTGCATCCTAAATCAACCACTGGACAGAATTTGCTGTAACTTTTGCAGTACTTGCAACCTGCATGTTGAGTAAAAGTGATGTTATGAACAGTTATGTGTGGGATTTAATAATCTACTTTAAAATAATCCACTAATGCGCTACTGTCTCAATGTAAACAAACACCTGCAGCAATAGATATTAATGAGAAAAGATAAAGTGAATATTTTGACTGGGATTAGTTCATATTGTCACTTTGGCTGAAATAACAGAGCTGAAGTGGTAGAAGTGAATTTTAACACGCTGGAGTGGTTTTAAGACAAAACTTCATCTTTATCTGATCGACTTTTTCCATTTCTCATCTGTGATTCTCTCTCCGATTACCGAACAGCGAGTGTATTTGTCTGAGCACCAAAGAAGTACAACTTAGTGTAAACAAGGCGTCAGATACTCGACCTTACAGAATGTGATTTCTGTCTATTAATAAGTGAGACAGAGAGTTCTGCTGTACAGAGAGACACACAGACATGGACGTGGACTTCAACCTCAAATAATAATCAGAATAATAATAATAATAATAATAATAATACTCATTACATTAAAGATCAGCAGATTCATTTTAGTTTTAACCTATTAAACTCTTTCTATAAACTCTTTATTGTCAATGACGGGTACTAACACTAATGAGAGTATAAATACAGACCATTTACAAACTTTATTAATTATTTGTGTTTGTATATTTTATATTATGTGTTCAGCCTCATCTCCAGTCCAACCTGCACAAAGCTCCTCAAACAACAATGTGGTGAGTTGTGTTTCTCCAAAATCTTCTTTGGTTTCAACAAAACACAGAAACAATGTTGTAGTCACATCTGATGTCCTGCATTAAACCAATCATTTAAATTAACTGATTATTTCTATGTCAAATGTAATATTAAAAGTGAAACTCCTGGTTGTGTTTGAGGTGAGAACTTGGTAGTGACCTCATATATTCCACCTGTATACCGTATATGTACTGTGTATAGGTATGAATTAGAATAATGTCTGTTATTCTTGGTTTTGAAGTACTGTAGGAGTATATTGCGTTTTGTTACAGTTATGTGCAGAAATATTTTTCAAGTGAGAAAGTAATGATGCAATCAGAAATTGACATCTGCATGGTGTCATGCATTCAATCATTAAATAATCTATTGAACCTGCTCAAATCAAATTATTCGTTCCACAGCCCCCAAAAATAAATACACAAAAATAATTAATACAATCTATAAAATGAAAATAAAAACAAATTAATCTGCACTGTACCTTTAAAAAAAAGTACAAATAAATCCTGACAGATAAGTGTTTCCGTTGGTGTGCGCAGGCGCCGTGTATGTGTATGTGTGTGTGTGTGTGTGTGTGTGTGTGTGTGTGTGTGTGTTTGTGGAATTAGCCCTTTCTGCCGCCTCATTTTACACAGTAACACTCCTCCTCCACCTCGGTTTTTAAGATTCACAACACACACACAACGGAAACACCGTTTTAACAGGAAAAAAAGAAATCTCTCTGAGACTGACATGAGCACATATTAACGGAGTCACTTTTTAAGTTTCACAACAAATGCCTAAACACAGCGGAAACACCGTTTTAACGGAAAAAAGCGAGACTTGCATGAGCGCATACTAAAAATCACTTAAGTTTCACAACAAACGGACACACACGTAAACACGGAAACATCGTTTTAACAGGGAAAAAAGAAATCTCTCTGACCTGGCGTGAGCGCATACTAAGGGAATCACTGCTGTAAAGTAAAAAAAAAAAAAATGAACCAGCACCTTACCTTTGAAAAGAATCGTGACAGAGCAGAGTTTCTGTGTGTTTGTGAAGCCTGGGAGGGAGTGAAAAGGCGAGAGAGCTTTTGTGCATCCGTGTGTGTGTGTGTGTATGTGTGTGTGAGACGAGCAGAGTTTCTGTGTGTTTGCAAAGCCATGGGGAGAGGTGAGAGAGTGACGCTCGGTGTCAAAATAAGAGTCGCATGCGTGATACATGATGCTCGGCGCTCGTGAACTAATACTTGCTCGGTTTCCAATTAAAAATGTTTTAAAAATCTTTGCTTGGTTTGCGGAACACTCGTAAACCACGTTACTCGCAATCTGAGGTTCCACTGTAATAGTGATGCTATATTTAGAAATGATTGACTTGCTACAAGCAAAGAAAACAAATAAGAAGTTTTAGGTTTTTAGAAAGCAAATCAGTTGATCATTCGCAGCCAGCTGCGGTGAATTGTGATGCCCCGTCTCAGTGGTGGAGCTGTCCATGGTGCTTTAGGCCTGCTGTCTTCCCTTAAAGCGAAAAGAAATGCACTGGCTTTAAGCCCGCCATCACACACATTTTTCTTTGTTTCTTTCTTTTTTCTAATGGCATGGCCATATTCCAGGATTCAGATTCTGATAAAGTGGTTCTGTGTTTTCACACACGAACTGGACACTAGTGTGCACTTTTTATTCACCAGACAGTGAGGGGCTTAATTTTCACAGGAATGCATTTCTGTGATATTTGATTGCCTACAGGTGTTTCTTTTCTTTCTTCTGCTCAGGTTACACAGCCTGAATATGATTATGAGGAGATAAAAGACAGCAGATGTCTTTCTAACACACTTTACTCCACCGCTCTACCTTCCTCAAACTCCTCTGGGATTTATTCCAACACTGGATTACCCACAGTTCACTCTGATTATCCAGACATTATTTATACCACAGTAGATCACTCATCAGATCCTCCTGATCAGGACTTTTACTCCATAGTCAGCGCTGCTCCACCATCAGGTGTGAAAGCTGGTGAAAGTCTGACGTACGCAGCAGTGGGTTTTGACACCAGGTCTGGTGGTGCAGCTCCGGCAGTGATCCACAAACACGAGAACAACTCAAGTACCTATGCTAGTGTTAATGTCACTGAATGTGACTAGTTCTTTATAGATTCTTGCCCCATTATATTATTTATAACACAGTACTTTTTTGTTCTCATATAATTCAAGAGATAAAGAAAAGTGTTGCATTGTATTTTAATAAATTAACTGTGATGTGAGAAGAATCTAATATCTAGAACTCAGTAGTTTATTATAACAGCAGTATGTTAAATTCTTACTTGTTATTCTCCTGTTTATGGACTGTATTTAAAGTCTAAATGTGTGACATGTCCTCGCTTCCTCTTTTCTAGGTGTTTTCTATCTATTTGTTTGCTGTGTGATATTATATATAGTTCAAATTTTACAAGTTGTGGTATTTTCATCAGGAAGTGTGATAACTTACTGATAAAATGGAATCTTTCTTTATTGGCATTTGTTTCTGCTGAACCACTGATAAATCTTTGCTGTGATAGATACAGTATGCTATATCATAATCAGTAAAGTAACATTTACCATTTTAACATAATATTAAACTGGAATAAAATGTGTGATTCTTTTCATGATGTGATTCCTATTTTAATACCTGCCCAAAGATCAACAAACAAACAAACAAACAAACAAACAAATAAATAACATTAATTATGATGTGTGATGATGCAGCAGATGGCCCAAACCTTCACTAAAGCAGACCCTTTTTATAGATTACTCGTACTGTTACTATTATAGATTACTATTACTATATAGAGTACATTTTCTTTCCAGATTTTTAAAAAACCTAGAAAGTTTCAGAGATCCTAAATGGCAGAGGAGCTCTTTGTAGAACATGGATAAAAGGACGCTAATTGACTTCTATGTCTATCAGATCCTTTCTTAACTTTTGTATTACTGATGGTTCGTCTAGATTTATTCTGTTATTTATATCCTCTCACAGAGCAGCTCAACAGAAAAGTTAAAGTGCATGCAATGGTAACCTGTCTGAACCATCAGCAGCTGGTGCACAAGCCAGATTGTAAAGGTTTTTGCCAATATGTTGGTTATCACAGATAATTACATGAGATGCCCAAGGATATTCTGGTCTCATTCCCCATGAGAGACCAGGAAGTCACCAAAGACATTTGTGAAAACATCTTTGTACATTATGATTTGACTGCCCACACCCACTCAGCCCAGAAAAAAAGAGACTTTGAACTTTTTGGCTGTTTGGCTGTTTTGGCATATACTTTAAAGAAGACAGTTTAGAATACAACCAGTATGTGACCAAACTGAGAAAAGGAGCTGGCTATTGGGTCACCTCTAAAAATCATGATTCCAGGGTACTAAACTGGAGTACACTACAGACTAAGGAGACTGGGGACTGTTTCATAATCCTGGTATTACAGGAGAGTAAAAACTGCAACGTAAATGGATTTCACTGGCAGATGAGGTCACTGCAAAGGTTTTCACAAAATTTTAACTCAGCTACAAGAGATGTATTATAGTGATGTGTAGATATTTCACTACAGACACCATTCTGGGAAACAAACACTGCCAAAATAGGGGAGATTTCAGAAAGAGTTTGGTTCAGTTTCACACTACAGGAAATGACACCCTAACAGTAGGAGGGTATGTGAATGATAAACACATATTACTGCGAATCTGCAGTGTAGTGGTGATTTTCTACTATAGAACACAGCTTGGGATATCTCAATGTGTTTTCCCTCTGTGCTATGAGGAGAAACTCACATTATCATCTAAATGGCAGCAACAAATCAGACTCATAATGAACACCATCACCTCTGAGTCAGTACTGAAACAGTTAGTCTGTGAATGAGAATTCATGTTCATGTAAAGGAAGCAGCCCAATGAAGTCAGATCTTGAAATGAATATGAAGAAATGTTTTATCATATTAGAATAATACATATCTACAGTCTAGTCAAGTCTTTCCCGTCCTACCTTTTGTTTATCTTATTGTTATTTAGTCACTCATAAACTTTTACACATCTTGGGTTCTACTGGATTGCAGTGAACAGGGCGATATTTATTAACCAAAGTTTTGACTTTGAGTGTTAAAATGGGTGAGGGTTACACAGAGGAAACTGAAAAGGTCTCAGATAAATTTGTTGATGGTGAACGGGCAGTTAAATTGAGGCAGATTATTAAAGCAGTGTACTGCGAGACCGCACTGGATGTGCACTTTATATTAAATCAAAATTCACCCATCTCATTTCACTGCAGGTCTGAAACAGTGACACAATCTTCCAGAGAATGTTAATGTTTTTTTTGTTTTTTTTTTTTCTTTTCCATTTCAGGTATTGTATTACAAAGCAATAAAAAAATGCAAATGTTGCGCTTCTACAGCCATCACTTGAGGCGTGTGAATGCTGAGGCTGCTTCGAAAATCTAAGGTACATCACAGTTTACAGTGCAGTACACAAGTCCACTGCAATTTACAGAACTGAAAATGCTTTTGGAGAAGTTGAGCTCGACACTTCAGATGCGAGCACACACACACGCACGCACACACACACACACACACACACACACACACACACACACACACACACACACACACACACACTTCCTCGGTAGTTTTCTATCACTGGCTCAAAAGTGGAAGTGACCAAGTGTTGATTTCTATGAACAGCATAAAAATAGAACTTTCGCACAGAGTTAGTGTGTGTTTGTACGATAACTAACAGAAGATTATTAATTATTATTATCTGAGGAGTTTGTGAGTGTGGATGTAGAATGGAGCTGGTCCTGATCTTCACCTTCTGCCTGATTCTAGGTAAGTACAAACACTTCACAATCCTCATCAGTCTCAGTGTTCAGTATCAGTGTCACATTAAAGCGTCGCACTGATGGACATTTAGCACAGAACTTTTATAGAGAGGTTCCAGTGTTTAAAGTAGTGAAGTTCTCAGGGGTGCTGAGAGCTCCTGGTTCTCTTCAGAAGCACACAGAGGAGCTTCCACTTCACTTACTGCATGAGGAAACCTACATGTTCAAGTCACCTACACATGGGAACATTATCTCCACTTATTTTCATTGTAAAATTGACTTTGAAGAGTTTGTGTATCTGTATACGAGCTGAACAACAGTCCTTAACTACAGGTGATGTGTTTAAAGATCAGGACTAATGCTTTATCAGTGCAGTCGGCCGCCAGTCTCATCTCTCTTCTTCCTGTTGTTCAACACAGAATGGGAGTTTAGGATTTTCTATCGAGTCGAGCCGAGAGCAGATAGTCCTGTTGTAGGACGTGTAGGATTTAGATTATTAGTCTCTGAGTGTTTGTTATTTAAAACACCTGTATTGGTTTCTCCTACTGTATGTGTCTCTGTTGTACCTGTCTCTTCTCATACACGTGTCTCAATGTTTACACTTTAATATTCCTGATACTGAGCTTCATTCTGGTTTTATATGTTACACCATGGTCCTGATCATATTTCATTCCATTGTATATTATTCTCCAGCTGGTATTGATGCTGTAACTACAGTAACTGGATACAGAGGACGACCAGTTCAGATTAAATGCTCCTATGAAACTGGATATGAAGAATACAACAAGTATCTCTGCAGAGGTGAATGTCCCACTTGGCCTGGAAGCAAAGACGTTCCTGTTCAGTCTGGATCTCCTGCTAAAGACTCCAGATTCTCTCTGTATGACGACACAACAGCCAAAGTCTTCACCGTCACCATCACTGATCTGAGACCAGAGGATGAAGGAACTTACTGGTGTGCGATACAGGGGACAGTGAGAGATAAATACACAGAGATTCTACTGCTGGTTGAACCGGGTGAGTGTTACACAGAGGTTGAATAAAATTAGTGTGTTGATCATGAAGATATTGCGATTGAGGGCAGATTATTAAAGCACCATGTACAATGTAGACTAGACCTCATTTATCAATTTTATGCTAAAAAATATGAGAGAGGTATAATAATTGGATTTTTAATTCATAAATGCGAACAGCTTTGAATAAAAAAAAATGGTCTACTTCCATTATTTTAGCTGCTCCAACGATAAGTACTGTCACACACACTACACACTGCACATCAACCCAGACCATGAGTACATCAGTGCATACTGAGAGCACATATTCAACAACAGGTAGGAACTTCTTGTTTCACCTCTTCATCACATTTTTCTGATATCATTCATAATTTCTCAAATCTTTATTTAATCAAATCTGGTAAATTATTTTTTTTCACGGTATGATTTTTTTTTACCATGGAATTTCACATGTCTTATTTATACCTTTTTGAAGTTCTAATGAACAAGAAATAAAACACAAGATTGGATGGATGGTGGAGTTGTCAATCTTTTTATAATGTTATGTCCTGGACATTACTTTTATCCTTCTATCCACTACTGTATAAAAAATACCATAATAATATTTTAACAGTAAACTGTTTTTTTTTATTTTTTTTTATAATAAGATATTGTTGTGTATTATTTCTCTGGCCTGGTGTTCAGTTTAAAGAAAGTTGAAACCACTATATCAATGCCGAGCTTCTTATGAAACCAACAACTGCAGCCCCAGTGACATTCCTTCCTATTAGTTGCTTCCACATGTGTGGTATTTCTTCAGGTTAAATCTCCACATGGTACACCTACACCTCCCTCAGTGTGGTTTGTCTGAGCAGGTGTGGTTTCTACATTTCCACTTTCAGTGGTTTGAAATCATGCGCCGTGAATGCTGGATGTTTTACTGTATATACACAGTGTTTAGTGTTTTCACTAGTGTTTTGCCCTTGTCTTCCACCTCTATACTAAAAATATGTTTTAGGTTTCAGTGATGTTAATCACCAGACTACAAGTCACAGTAATTAAAATAACACATGTGCTTTCTATGAAATGTATCTATGCATTTCTCCCTACAGGAGAACGAACACTGATGACCACAGTACAGACCTGGGGGCAATTTTAACATTGTAAAGCCTTTAACTTTTTAGCTAGACCTCGGATCCCAGCCAAGGGATAATATTTTGACCAAGAGAACAGGAATATTTGATCAGTAAGATGATGAATGTAAATGTGACACTCCCTGTGGTGGCTGGGTGTTGTAGTACTGGGCAACCACCATTTTTGTAGGCCATGCAATGCTTAGGGAAGTGAATGTGGACACAATAAATAAAGTTACCTCTGCAGGATGTAGCACAGAGAGCGGTTGTGTCACGGTTACTGCTTGCCGGATGAAAGATAGGCATGATAGCAGAGGTAATGGTGATCAAAAGACTTTAATGAGAACACAACAGGGAACCAAAGGAACCAAAAGAACCAAAGGAACTGGTTTAGTTTATTTAAACACAAGATAAACTAAACCAGGAGTAAACTACACATGACAGAGTCAGGAACAAGACAGAGTCAGGAACAAGACAGAGTCAGGAACAAGACAGAGTCAGGAACAAGACAGAGTCAAGAAGAACACAGAGTCAAGAAGAACACAGAGTCAAGAAGAACACAGAGTCAGGAAGAACACAGAGTCAGGAAGAACACAGAGTCAGGAAGAACATAAAGCTAGTGAGAACATACCAGACAAACAGTAACCCTACACGAACAGATGCAAGACAAGGACAAGACAGAACTGAGGAACATTTATAATCACAACACTAATTAGCACCCTCAGTTCAGGTGAGCGTGACATCACCTGACTGAGGTGCATTCTGGGATTAGAGTTCACCAGAAACTACAAAACAAAACAAGACACAAAATGGAGTCAGTGGGCGCTTTGGCGCCCTCTGGTGGTCCCCTGTGACAGGTTGCTAGTTGACAATACATCACAGAGACACTGAAAATGCCTTCTTCTTCTTCTTGGACAATGAATCAAAACTTTTTCAAAACTGTAGTGCCTAGCTGCTCTTCAGATAGACATTTAGATATACTGGCATCCAAAACTGGCTTTCTACTGTACTGTAGTGTATGTATAATGAAGAGACATGATTCAAGTTTGATGTCATACTGGAACCATCAAAAAGAACTCCAGCAGAAGAAGGAGCACAGGAACAGCACACAGTCCGGATTCTCTTCCTCACAGCCTGCAAGAGGGACGAAATGTAATAATCACTTCACTTAAGAAAACCAATCCTAAGTCATTTTTTATGGTTTGATCTGTTTCTTTTAGGCTTTAAGGGTCTAAGTGCTTCAGTCTTACAAGATAATGTTAACACACATGGTAAGTTAATTGCTGTTCATAGACTTGAAACACATTTCAGTTGTAACCAAACTCATAGACTTTATGTGGTTGCAATCATCTTAACGCTGCGACTACATTAACACAATACATCCTCTGTGTGTTTCCATATGAGTGATGGTAGCTGTTATTTCTAAATTCTCTGCAATCTGTTGTACATGCATCTGTGTTCCTGTTTCACATGATTCCTGTTATTGATGTCTTCTTTCTAATTTCTTTGGATTAATTAAGATCTTGTTATCGACTTATATACTTTTTAATGTGAATTAAACATTTACGATGCTATTTGTGTCCTGCGCAGCTTTTCCAGATACACCTGGCTACATCATGATGAGTACAGGCGCAGTGCTGTTAGCTATTGCTGTGATTCTATCCGTCTACTGCATAATAAAATGTCGAGGTAAAACCTACTTTTTTTTTTTTTTTTGCATAACTGGTACTGATTCACTTTCCACCCAAATTTAAAAGACAACAGTAACTCAGCGTATGATCTTTTGTTGATTATACACACAGTGAACATATCGGTTACTCCTGCTTATACATCAGCTAATGAGGTCATGGCTCACAATGAGCTTTTAATCATTTTCTAACTTAAATAAAGAACTATTGCTGTAATTTTAACATCTCAGCACTGACCTTATAGTGTGAATAACACTTTAAACCTGCTAGTCCGATTCATAATCTGTGTTTTATTTCACATTCAGAATGCTGAAATACACAGTAGAGTGTATAAAACTCATTTTTTTGGTCTTGTACTGTACAGTATATGTATTTTATATGAAATCAAACTTCATTGCCCTTCTCATCTCTCTGCAGGCTCTAAAACAGTCACACCATCTCCCAGAGAGGTACATGCTAATTATTTACGACACGTATCACTTTCACACTTTTCTAACAAACATTTTAATGATATTTATTTTACATTTCAGACAAATAGAACCAACCAACATTCGCTTCCCCTCCAATCCAATTCGCCCGAATCTGTCTATCAGAGTCTAGACGCAGCCACAAACCAATCAGATTCAGTCTACCAGAGTCTGACCTTAAATAACAGCCAATCAGATTCAGTCTACCATACTCTCAGATTCAGTAATAGTGCAGTAAGCAATATATATGTGTAAAGAAATATTTTCTTTTCTTTTTTTTTTAGTAATCATGCATATTTTTTTCTTTTTTTTCTTTTAGTTTCCTTTGGTGTTCTTATTAAAATTACCCAGTTATCATGAACATATTGCATAATAATGGAATTCTGAGTTGTTATTATAAATGACCAAACATTTAAACACATTTCAGTACAATTATTGTACAACTATTAAGTCTCTTGAGGTTCATTTTATTCTATTTTCTTATTATTTTAAATCACATTTTATTATTCTATTTTCTTTGATTGTGTGTGAGATTTCCTCATGTCCCGGATGCTGCTCTGAAAATTTCGTCGAGTGCAATAAGCATTTAATTGACACAAAATTGTAAGGGATAAGGGATAAGCCAAAGTGCCCTGAGTCTTGTTTGTTTGTAGTTTATTTTATTTCCCGTTATGTTACGTCATTTCCCGTTATGCATCTCGGTCAGGTGACGTGGGCGCTCACCTGAACCGAGTTGGTTATTAGTTTCTTTATAAATAGCTTGCTTTAGTTCTTTTGAGTTGTCTTGCAACTGTTGATTTCACCCGTTAATGTCTGTAAGTTTAGTTATGTCTCCCGTTACCGCTAGACGTGTTTTAGTTTCGTTTTACTTATAAAGTATATTTGTTTTGTTTCATTTCCTGTTTTCCCTAAATAAAAAACATCATTCTCCAAACCATCGAGACCTCTGCACTTATGCCTCGCACCCCACATCATGACAGATTGCAAGAGCGAACCAGAGGCATAGCGGAGGAGTCTTCCCTAGAGTTTTTTTTGGTGGGGGGGGGCTATGATGTTTGCCCCTTGGGAAGCCGACGCGGAGAGCAGCCAGATTACCAAGCAGCGTAGCGGCAAACGGCGAGGAGGAGCAAGGAAAAGGAGATCTGGCAGGAGAGCGCAGGTAATGGCAGAGCAGCAAGGAGCAGCCTCCCAGCGTGATTGGAGCAGCTTTGGGCGGTGCGCCAAGAGAAAGGAAGGGTGCATTCGCGACCTGCAGGACCTACGCTCCAAGAGCTGCTAACGCAGCTTAGCCTCAGGGAAGGCCCAGACCTGCCAGCCAGCCTAGCCAGTCGCCCTGAACTGCCAGCTCCTTCCTCCTATGTAAGGAACGACGACGGTGAGTTCATGTACTGGCCGTTTAGTGATGACGATGATGAGCTCGATGAGCTCAACTGGGTTGTTTTTAACCCAGCTGCTGGATAAATATTGGACCAACTACATGCTGGGTTAATTTAACCCAGCAAAATGGGTTACTTATTTAACCCAGCAAGATGGGTAAAATATTCAATCCAAATTCTAGGTCATATTTAAATATAATGCTGAGTTAATTCTACCTCACAAATAGGTTATTATTATTTTTATGTTTTACATGTCTATGGGTAAAACAGTTTAAACAGTTTAATTACTTTGATATACTGGTCTATTACAAAAAAAAAACACATTTTGCAAATCATACATATATGCAATAAACACCCAATTAATTGTACAAAACATAGAAAAATATTTATATTTATTTTTCAAAAGCACAAGATCAGATAATACAAAACAAGTTCAACAGCGACATCATTACGATACTATTACTGAGAAGCACTAATGCCTGAGAGCAGTGCTGGTCATTATCTCCCAACATCAGGATGTAGGTGTACAGCCTCGACTGACAGATATTCCACGGTGTTGGTTCCAACCTTAGAAAGAAAGAAAGTAAAAGTTTATGGAAAAAATCGAGAGGGTTGGCTAGTATGCATATTTGTAAGAAGATTAGTGTTTTGTAACACCTCAGCTATTTTATATGTGTTTGCTAACGCTAGCAACCTAGCTAAATGCTAGCGTCATGCTGTTTAGCAGTTACAGTTAACTGTTTAGCTTTCATTCATCACTTCACCACCTTCATACACCCTGAAAGCATTCTACAAAGAAAGCTAAAAAGCTCAGACATTTTTGCAGTTTCCTTCATACACAGGTGGGGTTCTTTTGTTTGGCTAGCTAGCAGCCATTGTCAGATAAACTAGCACGCTAAAGCACAGACCAGGCTGAAAGTTTGAGTGTAACACGGTAACAGTAATAAATGTTACATACAGTGAACAAATTCAGTCATAGGTGAGTGAAAGTGTGTATACAGACCTTGTATTTACAAGTGCTTGTATTTACATTTCCTCTTAAATGCGTGAGGAGGAAGAAAAAAAGACACAAAGCTGACACAGCCACTGAATACACCGGTGAAGTTCGGGGGAGGGGCGGTGTGATCTGTGAAGTTAGCTGTCGCTAGCTAATCCAACTCCAACCCAGCAAGCTGGGTTAAACAAAAAGTACCCAACTCCCTGTAAATAACCCAGAAATATTGCAACTCAGCATTTTTTAGTGTGTAGGATCTGCTGAAGCTGATGTAATGCCGCCTGAGAAGCCTGAAAATACAAAGCATTACAGTAATCAATGAGCCTATGGCTATTTCAAGAGGTAAAAAAAATACACACTGTAGAATAAAAAAACTAGGAGAATTTTTTTTTTTTAATATTTAAAAAATTTGTTTTGTAAGACTCTCGAGAACATTTTCCAGGAGTATTTTGTCCATTTGCTTCTACTTCTTTACTTAGTCTCACCTGACTGGATTGTTCATGCTCGCCTTTCCAATTATGGCTCAAGTTTGGCAGGCAGCGTTTAGGTGCATTGTTGCCAAGATCTGCAATAAATCAAGAGCTGGGTTAAGTTTTGTAGAAATTCCTCAAAATGTTTGCAATATTTTGCAGAATATGGACGAGATCTCACAAACAAAAAGCCTGAATGTTTTCCCTTAAAATATATATATATATTTTCCTTACATTTTTTTTTCTTTTTCTTCACCCATGTGCCTTTAGGGCCTTAGCATTTTATAATGACCTTGACCCACGTGGCTATTCTTTCTTGCACCGTTCACATCGATTTTATCCTGTACGCTTTGTCCTCACGGCGGCAGAAATGGATTTATGTCACAGTCTATTAAAGAGTGACAGGAAATTGTTCATGTAAGACAAAGATTACAACGCGATACTATTCCAATGTATCCCAAGTTACTACAGATAGGTTTCAGGAAGAGTTTGGTCTTTCTATTTCAAGAAACAAAGCTTTGGACTTACAGTAACAGCTATTTCCCATTTGTCTCCAATCTGTGCCACTCACACACCATCATCACACTCTGAGTCAACACTGAAACAGTTTGTGTGTAAGGAATCACTTTAATGTAAAGGAAGCAGCCTACTGATCTCAGAGATTGTTATGAATATAATGAAATTATTTAGCATATTAGAATAATAAATATTTACAATCTAGTCAAGTCTTCCTCTTCCTAAAAGACTTGTTTATATTCTGTCACCTAATCACTCAGAAATTGTTTCTGTTGCACATTCTGGCCTCTAGGGTGACAAAGTATTATACACTGTGTACTTCACCACAGCCTGCAGGAAAAAAAAAAACAGTGACATAACAGCCTAAATGGTGGAACACAAGTTTAGTGTCTAAAATTTAACTTTAATTCTTTAAGCTGAAATCGTGTTTACAGTCTCTGTGCTGAACATTTCACTTAAGTCTCTTACTTAAAAGTGGAAGTGGTTTCTATTAAAGTAAAAAAAAAAAAATAAAAAAAAATAGTGCATCAACACAGAGACAGAGACGGTAGGGCCACAGAAGATAACTAACAAGATTGTTTTTTTTTTTTTTTTTCTAACAATGAGTGTGGAATGTAGAACCTTTCATTTTTATATTCTGTATACACACACACACACACAGCTTTGTTCTGTTTCTCCATCTTACACTGCAAAATGCCACAGCTATTTACAATGAAAAACATCTTAATTGTAATCAAATAAAACACATTTAGCATTTTCTGTAACTTTGCTAATTTTAATAATTTCCTGAAAAATGAAATAACAATGATTGTCAATAGAATAAGATAAAATATATGATTAGTATACGTGTATTAGAAAGATTTAATCTAGAAACCGGATTATGATCTTGTAATTGTTTTGTTTTCATTTTATATAAAGAAATCTTTTATATATTTGACCAGATTCAAGATTTTTATTTAGACTGACAGCATGTTTTGCAGTGAGTATGTTACACCATGGTCCTGATCATATTTCATTCCACTGTATGTTATTCTCCAGCTCTAATTCTAATGAGCTCTAGGCCTGATTAAATCTCTTACACACCAATTTATCTTCATATTAATCACTTGAAAACAAGTGATTTCCAAACCAATGCTAATGCCAGCAGACTACAGGCAGTGGCGTCCTATTGAAATAAGATGAGTTACTGTAGTGTGTCTTTAATGTAGACAACACCCTGCAATGGCTGCGTTGCATTACACAAAGATTTATGCAGACTGCGTGGCCATGCCCTGTTTTCTCGTTTGCAGTTCTGTGTAAACGTTTTGTTTTAGTCTCCGCAGACTGAGAGTAAATAACAAATCCAAGTATATTACAGTTTAAAGTGCAGTCTAATGTTTATGGAAAGCTTTGCAGATGGAACATATTTTTAATTTTATAGTGTTTTTGGAGCAGCTATGCTCATCAGTTCTCACACACACACTTCCTGGGTGGTTTAATGTGACGTATCCAAAAAGTGGAAGTGTTGATTTTTTTCTTCACACCACACAAATAGACACTGTACAGTCACAGAGACAGAGACAGTGAGTGTGTGTACAATAACTAACAGAAGATTATTAATTATTATTATCTGAGGAGTTTGTGAGTGTGGATGTAGAATGGAGCTGGTCCTGATCTTCACCTTCTGCCTGATTCTAGGTAAGTACAAACACTTCACAATCCTCATCAGTCTCAGTGTTCAGTATCAGTGTCACATTAAAGCGTCGCACTGATGGACATTTAGCACAGAACTTTTATAGAGAGGTTCCAGTGTTTAAAGTAGTGAAGTTCTCAGGGGTGCTGAGAGCTCCTGGTTCTCTTCAGAAGCACACAGAGGAGCTTCCACTTCACTTACTGCATGAGGAAACCTACATGTTCAAGTCACCTACACATGGGAACATTATCTCCACTTATTTTCATTGTAAAATTGACTTTGAAGAGTTTGTGTATCTGTATACGAGCTGAACAACAGTCCTTAACTACAGCTGATGTGTTTAAAGATCAGGACTGGTTGTGCCACCTATGCAATCAATCTATTGTGATAACTGACAATGAGTCTTTCCCATGTAGTGTGAGTTTGGACCCACTCTTCTCCACAGATTTGTTATTATTCTGCCTCATTGGAGGGTTTTTGAGCATGAATGGCCTGTTTAAGGATTTAAGTCTTGGATTTACTTTTTTTTATCACATTCAGAGGAAGACTTGCGCATGTATTTATTAATGGATTATTGCTTGCTGCATAACCCAAGTGCACTTGTACATCTGTGCACTTGGCGGGACATTCTCCTTCAGGAATTCTGGAAGAGTGCATACTTCATGGTGAGTTGTCCAGGTCCTGAAGCTGAGACAATCATACAACCATCACCATGTTATTTTCATGAAACCAGATGTAACAGGCTGCATAATATTTGCCCAAATGTCTTGGGGATAATCAAGGTATTTTAGGAAAAGGTGAAACGAGCCTCTGTGTTCTTGCCTTGGAACACTCCCATGCATGCCATTTTCCCCCTTGTGGCCATCCACTCCTGGGGAGGTTCACCATTATTCCAACTTTTCTCCATTTGTGGATAATGGCTCTCACTGTGGTTCATTGGAGTCTTGAAACCATTGCAGACTGATACATATGAAGTATTTCGATATGTACTGCTTTTATATTTATCCAATTTATCTTTGTGTGACAAATATCCACAAAAAATAAATAAATCAGGAATCAGGACAAATAAATTTCATACACTATTTGTTACAGCATGGGCCTTGATGATACAGTATTTCATTCCACTGTATATTATTCTGCAGCTGGTACCAATGCCATAACTACAGTAACTGGATACAGAAGACAATCAGTTCAGATTAAATGTCCCTACACATCTGGATATGAAAACTACAAGAAGTATCTCTGTAGAGGTGAATGTTCCAACTGGATTTGGTCTAATGATGTTCCTGTTCAGTCTGGATCTCCTGCTAAAGACTCCAGATTCTCTCTGTACGACGACACAACAGCCAAAGTCTTCACCGTCACCATCACTGATCTGAGACCAGAGGATGGAGGAACTTACTGGTGTGCGATAGAGAAGACATTGAGTGATATTTACACAAAGATTCTACTGCTGGTTAAATGGGGTGAGTGTTACATAGAGGAAAGTATGAAAATGTTAATTCATTCATTATGAAGATATTGTGATTGAGGGCAGTTCATTAAAGTACCATGTACAAGGTAGACTGGACCTCATTCATCAAAATCAGAGAAGTTTAATAAATGGATCTTTAATTCATAAATGTGAACAGATTTGAATTAAAAAAATGGACTACTTCCATTCTTTTAGATGCTCCAACGATAAGTACTGTCACACACACTACACACTCCACGTCAACCCAGGCCATGAGTACATCAGTGCATACTGAGAGCACATATTCAACAACAGGTAGGAACTTCCTGCTTGAACTTTTTAACAAATTTCTCTCATCATTATGCCTTGTATTTTTATTTCGACAAATCCACTAAATTATCATATGCTCCATGATAAAAAAAAAAAAAAAACCTATAGATTAAGAATTGGATGTTGCTCAAGTTCATGTACGAGTCATGACCAAGTGCTCCAGCATTTAAATCTAGTATAAATTAACTCATCTCGTTGGGTTTTATAAAGTTATCATACTTGAGGTGTTCACTCACTCACTCACTCACTCACTCACTCATCATCTATACCGCTTAATCCTGGATTATTAAGTAATTATGTAATTAATGGTAATGTGATATGCAATGTTTTAGGTAGTAAACATCAACAAAATATATAAAGTTACCTCTGTAAGTAAATGGCAATATGTCACAGAGACATAAAAATGCCTCAGACGATGTTTGGATAATTAATCAGAACTGTAATGCCCAGACACTCTGCAGAGAGAATGTGTTAATTGGAAACTTTATTGATCTAGGTTGGACTTTTATCATTTTATCGGTAATTTTTTTTTATTTCATATGTTTTTTTTTTAAAAAACATTAAGGTCTTTACGTTTATAAAATAATGTTACAGCACAGGGTAAGTTAAATGCTGTTCATAGGCTGGAAACACATTTTAGTTGTAGCTAAAATCATAGGCGTTAAATAGAAGTTAAACTAATAATAATAATAATGTCGTGACTACACTAACCCAATACATCCTCTGTGTTTGTTAAATTCTCTGCATTCTGTTGTTTCTGTGCTACACAAAGTTATCATACTTGAGGTGAGGATTATTGTTTACTCTCGAATTTATGTTAGAATGTTAAATGCTGCTGCAGAACTGGAATTTCTCTTTGGATTTCTAACATTTTCTCTCATCTTATCTCATCATTTTAACATCATTAAACACTTATGATGCTGTTAGTGTCTTCGACAGCTTTTCCAGTTATACCCAGCTACATCATGATCAGTACAGGCGCAGTGCTGTTAGCTATTGCTGTGATAGTAGCCGTCTACTGCATAATAAAATGTCGAGGTAAAACCAACTTTTTCTTTTGCTTACCAATTCACGTTCTACCCAAATTTAAAAGACAACAGTAACTCAGCTTTGGATCTTTTACTAATTATACACACTGTGACTGCTGGACTGGATGTGAGATACTGTACACTACAGTCTGGGGTATCAGTTACTCCTGCTTATAGTACATCAGTTAAGAGGGAATGGCTCACAATGGGCTTTTAATGATTTTCTAACTTAAATATAGAATCATTGTTGTAATTTTAACATTTCCGCATTGCCCTTATATAACTACAGTATATGCACACTTTATATCCATCAGTCAGGTTTATATAGTTTCACATCCAGAAAGTATACAGTATGAAACACATCACTGACTAAACACAGAAATGTTGTATTGTCAATATAATTTATATTAAATCAAACTTCATTGCCCTTCTCACCCCTCTGCAGGCGCTAAAACAATCACACAATCTCCCAGAGAGGTACACACCACTGATTTGTTCATTATTACTTATAAAAACACTTAACTGAGAAATAATTTAATGTTGTTTTTTCCATTCCAGACAAACGGAAGTGGTGAAAACAACCAACATTCACTTCCTCTCCAATCAAGAGAAAAAGACAATTTATCTGAATCTGTCTATCAGAGTCTAGACGCAGCCACAACCCAATCAGATTCAGTCTACCAGAGTCTGACCTTACCTAATAGCCAATCAGACTCCGTCTACCATACTCTGAGCCTCAGTAATATTGCAGCAAGCAATATATATGTGTAAAGAAATTCTTTTTAGAGAAAAGAAAAAAAAAAATCAAAAATTTTGTCAATATTTTTGTTTCCTCCCGTCTTTCATTAAGTATCGTAGTCAATATTCCTGTAAAGTTCCTTTGGTGTCATTATCAGAATCACCCAGTTACCATGAAGATATTGCATAATAATAAAATCTATTTGTTTATCGTAAAACAAACATACATATTTCAGTGCAATTTAAAATCTCTTGAGGTGTGTTTCCTTCATTTTATTCAATTTTCTTTGATTCTGTGTGATATTTTTTTCATGTCCCAGATGCTGGTGTGAGAATTTCATATGAGTGCAAAAGGCATTTAAATGACACAAAATGAAAAAGAATAAGAATAAAAGAAACCTGTGATTTGCTCCTGTTCTTCTCAACATTAAAAAATACTAAATATTTTAAGTAATTTAAACACTTATTCGACTCAATGAAGTTCTCAGAGCAGCATCTGGAACATGACAACAACAATAATAATAATAATAATCCTACTACTACTAATAATAAAACATTTTGTACTCAGCCTGTGAGTTTGGGGGAACTGTCCCTTGTGAAATTGGTTGATGTAATCAGTGCCATCACCACAATCATTCTGTCTTTCTTCAATGGAGAGTAAGTAAGTAAATTAAATATTTACACTTCTAATTCATACATACATATATATAGATATATCAATGAAAGAAAAACTCACAATGGTCACAGAAATAACTTTAATCTGACAAAAGTAATAATAAATAAGAATTCTATGAATGTTAACCAATGAAAGTCAGACATTGCTTTTGAACCATGCTTCAACGGAATTATTTAAAAAAATGAACTCATGGAACAGGCCTGGACAAAAATGATGGTACACTAAATAGTACTAATAGATACACTACAGTCTGGGGTATCAGTTACTCCTGTTTATACATCAGCTAATGAGGTCATGGCTCACAATGGGATTCAATGATTCTCTAACTTAAATGGAGGATTATTGCAGTAACATGTCAGCGTCATTTATATTACTATACTATATACTGTAACTATATGCACTGTTTAAATCAGTCAGTCCGAATCTGTCTATCAGAGTCTAGACCCAGCCACAAACCAATCAGATTCAATCTACCAGAGTCTGACTTCCAGTAATATTGCAATAAGAAATGTATATCAGTAAAGACATTTTCTGTTTTCTTTCTTTTCTTTTTTTTTTTATAACCAACCACAGTTATGTGGACGCGTATCATTGTTTTTCCTCCTGTCTCTTATTCAGTGCCTGATTTAATATTACTGTAAAGTTCCTTTTTGAGTCCTCATCAGAATCCACCAAGTATCATGAACATATTGCTCAGAGACACATTATTACTGAACGCCCTAAAGGTAAATAGGTGAAAAACAAAAAAAACAAAACAAAAAAAAAACTACTTACTAAAAAAGCTAGCAAAAAACAAACAAACAAACAAACATTTAGTACAAGAGCTTGCCAACACTGTCGAAAACATTTCCCAATAGTAAGTGCGTTCTGATCAGCCTAAAGTCCCCTGCGAAGTACACTGAAAATTGAATGACATATTTCCCATAAGTCATTGCGTCTCACTGGAGTGAAAAGATGGACTGGAAAAATGATTCGTATATTTATTATCATTATTATCGAGGACGACATCATATTAATAGGTGCATCATATTACTGACACCTGATGGAATAAAATCGCTAACTGAAGGGTTATGCTTTCGAGATGTCTCTTGAAATGTTCGCGATAGAATGTAAGAATGTTGGCGAGATCTCACAAACAGAAAGCCGATTTTTTTCCCTCGCATTTGTTTTCTCTTATGTTTGATTTCCCCCTTCACCCATGTCTCTTTAGGGCCACAGCACTTTGTGATTATTGACCCTTATGGTTATTCTTTCTTGCACCCTTCACATCGATTTCATTCTCTTGTATGTTTTGTCCTCAAGGGGGCAGTAATGGACTTCTGTCACAGACTATTAAACAGTGACAGGAAACTGTGCATGTAAGACAAAAAGTATATTGCAATAGCATTTCAGCATACTCTAATTTACCAAGGAGAAAAAAAAAACACAAAAATAATATGAGTGCATTACAGTTTACAGTTCAGTACACAAGCCCACTCTTAATAAGTTTAAGAAAGGAACTGTAATTTTAAATAATTTTACAGCTACTGAGCTTGAAACTTTCTTTTTCTCTTTCTCTCTGTCTCTCTCTCTCTCTCTCTCTCTCTCTCTCACACACACACACACACACACACACACACACACACACTTCCTGAGTGGTTTTCTGTCACTGGCTCAAAAGTGGAAGTGGAAGTAGCTGTGATGTTATTTTCACACCCAGACCCTGTACAGTCACAGAGACAGAGACAGTGTGTGTGTGTACGATAACAAACAGAACATTATTAATTATTATTATCTGAGGAGTTTGTGAGTGTGGATGTAGAATGGAGCTGGTCCTGATCTTCACCTTCTGCCTGATTCTAGGTAAGTACAAACACTTCACAATCCTCATCAGTCTCAGTGTTCAGTATCAGTGTCACATTAAACAACGTGGCATATTATTTAGATTATTGCTCTCCGTGTGTATTATTTTAAAATATATTTATTGTTTTTTTACACACGCACACACGCACACACACACACACACTGTATGCATATTATTCTCCAGCTGGTACTGATGCTGTAACTACAGTAACTGGATACAGAGGACGATCAGTTCAGATTAAATGCAACTACACATCTGGATATGAAAACTACAAGAAGTATCTCTGTAGAGGTGAATGTTCCACTTGGCCTGGAAGCAAAGACGTTCCTGTTCAGTCTGGATCTCCTGTTAAAGACTCCAGATTCTCTCTGTATGACGCCAGAAGAGCCAAAGTCTTCACCGTCACCATCACTGATCTGAGACCAGAGGATGCAGGAACTTACTGGTGTGGGATAAAGCGGACAGTGAGTGATATATACACAGAGATTCTACTGCTGGTTAAAACAGGTGAGTGTTACACGGAGGAGACAGAAAAATATCTAATCAATTTGTTGATTATGAACATATTGTCATTGAGGCAAACCATTAAAGTACCATGTACAATGTAGACTTTCTAAAATTACATTTACAAATGGATCAGTGAGGCTCAATGAATGAATCTTTAATTTATAAATATGACCAGACTGGGGGGAAAAAATAATAAAATAAAATGACTGTTCGATTCTTTCAGCTGCACCTGCAATCAGTACTGTCTCAGACACCAAACACTCCACTTCAACACGCTCCTCTACAACACACTCCATGAGTACATCAGTGAATAGTGAGAACACACACTCAACAACAGGTACTGTATGAACATCATGCTTGTCCTCTTCGTCACATTTCCCTCACATCATTCATCATGTCTCATATTTTCATTTCAGCTGATCCACTTAATGATGTTAAAGACACAACCGTGGCGTCCTCATCTCAGGGTATGTACACTACACTATCACATGTCTCATGAGACTTTATTTAAAGCTTTTCAATTGAGGAAGAGAACAAAGGTTAAATAGCTGCAGTACTGATGACATCAGCTATGGGGGTGTAAATATTTGCATGTTGCCAAGGTCCTTTTTTTGGTCACTGCCCCACAGTATCCTCTAATCTCCTGTCATGCTGTACATGATGTAGTCACAAAATACCTGGGAGCTAACTACAGTATTGCTGCTTAATTTATACTAAAAACACCAGATATGATTCTTGTAGTGGGAAACTCCAGGTCATATATTGCAGGGGTGTTTTTTTTTTTTTTTTCTGCCTAAGCAGATGTGATTTCTACATTTCATCTTTCCGTTTGTGGTTTAAAAGCATACACGACAAAATCAGAAGCTTTTACACATACAGTGTTCAGTCTGTTCAAATGTGACCCTGCTGTTCTCAGCCTGTTCTCAACACGGTCCTGTATACTGCAAAAACATTTTAACTCAGCTGTTGGGTTACACATATTGGGTTCTTTGGGTTCATCATTGGGTTAATTGGATAATAGCTCAACATACAGGGTTATACTGTATATTCAGCTGTTTGGTTTGCAACAACAGGCTAAGATAGTTGTGTTTGAAATGATAAACATATGTAATGAATAAATACCTGCTGTAATATTATATATCTAGTGGTGTGTGTGAGTGCTGTGTGAATAGCCTGAGGGATTTTGCAATTTTTTGTCTTAAAAATTCAATTGGTCGGAGAAATACATTCAGCGAGTGAATTGTACTGAGTCCACTGTTCTGATGATGCTTCACTTATAAATGAGAATAATTAATATACCAGTTTTTCCATCAATGTGGATGTGGCTCTATGCAAAACTGGACAGAGCCAATCAGTGTGTTTACCGTTCATAGACAGGGTGTGCAGACACGGCATGGCTTACTCCAAGAAACAGAAAACCAAAGCGTCAAATATGAATGGACATATAGATATATGTTAACAAAATATGTTTATTCTCCCTGCAGAATATTTAAAACCTGTTTGTCTAATACTGTATGTCCTGAAACCATGGTGTTAATAAAAAGCGGTGATGCGAACGGCCACTAGGGTCATTAGAGCAAACACACTGTATCTGCAGCAGTCTGAGGTGAGGGCGTGTACAATACCAGAGAACAGTGTCACAGAGCAACCAGAGTCCTCTCACATTTGTTTACAGCCCAGTAGCATGCAAAGGAAGAGTCACTAAAGACTGATTACTGATTATTGTTTGCAGTACATACAAATACAAGAAAATATACAAGGCCATTAAAGTCCAAACTGTTCCCGTTTAACATAGTTACTGACAATTTACAATAAATATTATTGAAATACTATGATCATTTTAAACTGCATATTTTTTAGACTTAAAATTGACTGCATATATAGAGATCTGAATCCTCACACAGACATCACATTTGGACCTCAGCTTGAAGAAACTTTTATTGACTGGACCTTCTTTAATTTATCAGTGCCACTGGTCTAAGGACTGGATCTGAGATTCAGCCTAAAGGACTGTTTATTGACTTTACACACACAC
>QMIH01000305.1:25629-55671 GCA_003987875.1 Clarias batrachus
TATATATATATACAGTAATTGTTCAGGTAAAATTAATACATCTAAATGATCAAAATATATTTTTTATTAATTATATGCATTATGATTATGTTTGTCTTTCAGAAACATCAACCGTCATCACGGCTGTGTCTGTGGTTCTGGTGCTGCTACTCTTTGCACTTTTATTAGCTGTTGTCTTGCAGAGGAAAAAGAAGAACCGAGGTACCAAACCAAACACATTTTTAATAGTTTCATTTACAATAATACTTAAAGTTTAACTGAATTAAAAGTAGACTTTAAAAAGGTGGAGCTATATACAGAGAAATACAAAAATGGATGCTTAATCAATTTAGCATCTGAAAACATAATATTAACTACATAGTTTAACATAGTTTAGTAAATGCATTTGCTATAGAAACAAAATTGAATTGAATTAGATTGTTGTATTATAAGCAGTCATGTACTGGGAAATATACAGTGATGTAATTGGTTCTAGGGAAATAAACAAGTAAGTGAAAGGAAGCTACAACAACTTAAAACTACATCTGACAATTAAATTCTAACAAAGTTAAATTATTAGTAAGGGTCATATTGTCTTTGTGGCCCAACTTTCATCGAATTCTAATTACTTAAATCTTTCCCTCTAAAAGAAAATGTATTTCACAGAAATTAACACCATTGATTAGGTTGTTTATTAATGCTTAAACCGTATACAGGTTTTAATGGCACTTGTCCTCAGTCACTGAACAATAATATTTAAATCTGTATGCATTAATGTATGTTGTAATGTGTATTTTATATTATGATGCATAATTCTTAAAATATTTGAATGTATCTGCTCCCACAACTTCCAGGTTCATCTCCAGTCCAACCTGCACAAAGCTCCTCAAAACGGCAAGTGGTGAGTTGTGTTTTTCCAACAACTTTCTCTGGTTTTAACAAACAACGGAAACAACGTTGCCTGATTTACTGCACTAAATCTTACAGTACATTTGTACAGGATTTGTACCTACAGTACCTAGTAGTACCTAGACATAAGATACCTTTCCCAAACGCTACTTTTTCCTCTTTGATAGTTTAATGCTAACATCTATCACTTCTCTTTAAACTGCTTTGTTTGCCAGTTCGTCTGGCCTTTCATTTCCCTGAGTGAGCTGGAATCCACGTAAATGTAATCATTTTCCTTATCCTGATGATTTATCAAATTTATCAAGTGATTTACATATATTGTAATGCCAGTGTTAAGGCATACAGCTCTACCATGTACACATCATTTACATTTTCTATTCTTGAGTGAAATAAGCTAGATCTATTGTCTTCTCCCTGTTTCTAACCTTCTTTCCCTGAGCAAAGGTTTCATTGGTCATACCACAGTTGCACCATTTTTTTTTAACCTCAATTACCTTTGCATGTTGGTCACCTTCCCAGCCCACACACATTGTATTTTCTCTCTCCTTCCCTGCATGCTTCCAGTAGGCTTTTTGTTGGATGATTCTCTCCATGTCCCCTTACATGAATCCAATAGTTGGCCATCATCTGCTTCTGTCATAACTTTAATGGCATTCCACCTGCCTCTACTTGGATTGCCTGTACATGTTCTTAGTACCTGGACTTAAACTTTATCCAAGCTTTGCTGGCACAGTTTTTGCTGTAAATACACTGCCAATACATGCATAATCAAATGTTGATATTTGTAGTGACAAAAATATTTGCTTAAATGTGTCGAAGCTAGCTCCAAAGTCTAACCCTACTAAACACCTCATGACATTTACAGTATGTTCTACCTCCTACGGTACCTCATGTCTTGCCACTGTTTCCACCGTTTTCTCTTTGCTGTCTCTTCCTTCATTTAATGTTTAGATTATATTAGTTAAGATTAGATTCAACATTATTGTTATAGTCCTAAGTACAGAGCCAATGAAATGCAGTTAGCATCTAAACAGAAGTGCATATGTGGCCTCTTTACAATAAATAACAATGTGTTATACTAACATAAGATTCATTAGGTAATTTTATGGTTTATGCAGTATATAGTGATATAGTAATGTGCAGTATAACTGTGCAACATTGTGCTGTGAATGTGCTATAGTACACCAGTACTAGTACCAGTCTTTCAAACCACAAACAAGATGGCAGGTGTGAGTGCGTTGGTTTGAAAGTTACAAAGTGTTATAGCTGCGGAATGCTTTGGCACTGGCACAATGGTTGCAGACTTAAAGCAGGTTGGGACAATGACAGGTTGAGACTGTACAGGTCGAGAACATAACATACGGTCTGTCAAGACCGTAGTCAGCTGCTCTGTGCATGTTATGTTACTCAGGCCGGGGATGCCATCAAGGCCAGCTGCTTTCCTTGCATTCACTCTGCTCAGAATAGCACACATTTCAGAGGTAGAGAGCGTGAGCGTCAGTGCACCTGGTAGTGGTTCTGCTTTGAGCATGAGCTCCATTTTCTCTTTTTCAAACAAGCATAGAAGAGGTTGAGCTCATCTGGGAGTGATGCAGACCTTGAAGATGCCCAGCTAGGTGGTTTCAAGTTAGGAATGGCCTTGATCCCTTTCCACATGCATTGGGGTCAGCAGAGCTGAGGTGCCCCTCAATCCGCTGTTTGTGTTCAAGCTTGGCTTTGCAGATTCCCCTCCTCTAACGGCACTGTAGGCCCCCAGGTCCCCAGAATTGAAGGTTGTCTTGCATGTTTTGAGCAGAAGTCAGACCTCTTGGTCCATCCAGGGCTTCTGATTTTATTCTCTAGTTTATCCTGTTCCACCCACTTAACCGCCTCTGCACATGACACTTTCTTTTTTTGCCTTATCTTCCATTTCCATTTCTCCTTTTAACACGTCACATCCCCTATATGCTACTCTATGGCAACACCCACAGTTGTGGCATCTTGGACTCACTACTTCTCCACACTTCAATATGATCTCCACCCCACCTAGGCACACCTTATTTTCCTTATCATTCTCAGACACATGCCTAAATTCCTGAAATTTATAACATCTATTATTATATGTAATAACTGCAAAAATAACCTCAATTTGCAAATCCCTGCACATAAGCTTTATTTATACTGTCTGTATCATTTTATTTGCTTCTCTTGTCATTCTTTTCACTTTTTTGCTGGAAGGAGCTGGCACAAGGTGCTTGGGCCGCTCATTGTTGCTTGCAACTATCTATTTTCCACCATTTGGGGTGGTCTTAACATGTTCAAAAATGCATGACAATTGGCAGGCAGGTTGAAATCTGCTGCCATTAGGTTGCCTGAAAGGCTAACCACAACACGACCACACAAGATTTTGCAGCAGAGCTCATCCACATGTACACATATGCACACGAAACCTGGTACACATTTAGAGCTCATTGGGCCGAACAACTTTTGCATTGCGTGTGCACTCAACAGGAAGTCAGTAATTTGAGGTAATTTGCAAAATGCACCCATTGGAAATCAATACACTTTTTCTAGGGAATTTATGCGATCACCACCAAACCCAGCCTGAGTGATCTCTAGACATTGAGGATGCAAAATTGTGGAGGGATTTTTGATTTCTCAAATGGCACAGCAATGACGGATCCTCAAACTGATGCTAAAAAGTGGCTTTCTGTCTAACGTTAAATTGAGTGACATAATATTGAGTAACATCATGTGATGCATTTTCTCTTAACAAAAAAATCCCCCCATTTTCAGAAATTGTCATGATTTTATTGGTATTTTGATACCAGTAAAGTGCTCGCACAGAGGTGGAATGTCATTACAGTAGGTTGTAATGCCCTCCAGGAGCAGAGATCAGTCTGTGGCAATGGTGCAGGGTGCTTGGGCCCACTCATCCTTGCATGCAACTACACTTACATTTGTTTTCTAAACACTCTCCTGACCTTGAGTTTTTTGCAGGAAAAAAAAAAAAAAACTAAGTATACTGTTCCAGACCTACAGTATATAGGCTGTTGGTTGATATTCCTACTATTTATTCCCAACAATGCTCAATTCTATATTTATTTTTGAATCAGAAAATTCAGCGTTAATTAAAAAATTAAAAGTGTTTTTATTTCAATCTGACATTCTAGTTCTGACATGCAAGTTCAGTCTTAGAGAGCCATAGTCCTGCAGATTTCAGCTCTATCCCAGAGAGAAAAAGAAACAAAACCCACTTGCCTGTAGCCTAAGAAATCCAGAAGAACTTGATTAGCTTGTTCAGGTGTTTAATTAGGGTTGGATCTGAACACTAGGTAGGGCCGAACTTGCCTACCCCTGTTCTAGTCCAATCCAAACAGCTTCCGTCTGTTACGAGCCAGCCAGATCAACTTAGAACTTCCAGGTCATACCTCCACTAACTCCACTGGGGTTTCTTGTGCATGCTCAACACACACCTGTACTTGATAATTACTGTATCTCTCAGCTTTATAACCACACAGAGATCAGTCTGTGCTGCAATAGCTTGGTCAGGTGCCTTACGTTTTCTTTCCTAGTGATATTCAGTTTACCCTTGACTCGATATCAACAGTACAGTACTTAGGCCATGCTTTGGTCTTTGACTCCTTGTGGAAATTAAACTTGAGTTCTCTGTTTTCAGAGCGCATTGAAATTGGACAACTGATCACGCTTGGTACATTTGCACTCAGAACTCTTTTGCATAACCAAGTGGATTTCTCTCCTGCTCCACATCTGGGGTTTCGGCGATTCCCCCTATGTCCTCTCATTACAGAGGATTCCCATATTCATCCCAGCTACATACTTACTCAAGTGTACAGCTTCTCTGTGCTGTTCCCGCTACGCCTAAATGCTTAATATGTGTTTTAATACAGCTCCATTTGTCTGCCATTGGGTTCAGTCCCGTTCAGTGTTCAGCCCCTTCCGTGATGTCTCTGTGCAGCACCATATATCAAAAGATCAAGTTACTGTCTTCGTCTTTTCAAACATCTGTATATAGAAGCCCTTAAAAAAAGCGAAGTTCCAGGTGCAACCAGCTGCCACTATTAATTAGCTAGATTAATGACAGACCAGGTGACCAATGAATGGCTTTGCTGATGAGAGAGTAAGTAGAGAGTAGAGCGAAAGTCACTCACATGTGAACATATTTAAAGCTTTTTTTCTCCCAATAAGTAAGTAATATAATGTGAAATAAATATGTGCATTAAAATTGTGCCAGCACTGCTATTCATGAAATCTGCCAAACATTTAATGTTTATTGTAATGTGATATGTGACATATGTCTGTTACTATCTGAATGAATTCTCTACCTGAGAATGCTGAGAAAAAGTAATCTAATATTACAAAGATGAAAATTTAACATAGCTGGTTTAGACTGTACTTCAAACTTGTTTTCCTTATTGTTCTCAGGTTCCATGTCCTGATTACAAAGACATTAAGGACAGCAGATGTCTTTCTAACACACTTTACTCCACTGCTCCTCCTCCTTCAAATCCCTCTGAGATTTATTGCAACACTGGATTACCCACAGTTCCCTCTGAACATGCACAAGCTATTTATACTACAGTAGATCAGCCATCAGATCCTCCTGATCAGGACTTCTACTCCACAGCTCAGTTACCCATAATTCCATCTGACTCATCAGTCAGCGCTGCTCCACCGGATGTGAAATCTCCTGAAAGTCTAATGTACGCAGCAGTGAGTTTTGACACCAGGAATGATGGTGCAGCTCCAGCAGTGACCTACAAACACAAAAACAATTCGTGTGAATATGCTGTTGTTAAGAAAAATAAACACAGCTAGTTGGCATAAAGCAGAATGCTAGTTCTGAGTTATTTGTAATTTATATATTACTGTTAGGAACCTCCACTAGAGGTCACTGTTCTTGTCTGTCTTTTGTAGTTTTGTTGGCTGACTCGGTTTCCCAGAAGGCACCTCGGTCAGGTGATGAGGGCTCACCTGAACCCAGGTGGCTCATTAAAGTTTCTATAAATAGCAGTTTGTTCTGGGAAACTGGGTCGAGCATTGTTTGTTTGTTTGTATATATCGTCATGTGGGCATTCCTTTTTGTTTCTTTAAGTTTATATTTGGTTTATGTTTTGTAACCTTTGTTTTCAAGAGGGCTCTTATTAGTTTTCCTTATATTATGTGTTCGTGTATTCATGGAGCTGTCCTGTTCAGTGTTTAGTTAGGCTGTGTCTCCTCCTGTGTAAGTACTGTTCTGTGCGGCCCTAGTGTCTGTCTTCTGGTTTAATCCTTTGTGTGTAGCTTCCCATTCTGTTTAGATTTGTGTAGCCACATGTGGGCTTAGCTGCTAGCAGGATTAGCCGCTAGTAGCCCTTGACTGCTAGTAGGGTTAGCCTACAGTAGGATTGACTGCTAGTGGTTCTGGTCACTAGTAGGTTAGCTGCTAGTTTGGTATAGCCTCATGTGTGCCCTGCCTTTTGTGTTCAGTTCCCCCCTACTAGGTCAGTACTAACCCGGTTAGCCACCTACTCCATTAGCTACTAACCCTGTTAGGTCAGCATCCAGCGTCCCCATATTCCAGATAGCTACTAACCTCACTAACCACTAACCCATCTGGTCTCTAGTCCTGTCTCTGTGCCCCTGCTCCTGTCTCCAGCCCTGTCTCATCTCTAGTTCCCCTATGTATCTTTAGTTATCTCCAGCTCCTGGTTTCCTTATGCCAGTTCCCGTGTCAGCTCCTGGTTTTTATGCCAGTTCCCGTGTCAGCTCCTGGTTTCCTTATGCCAGCTCCTAGTTCCCGTGTCAGCCCTTCGTCCCTACGTCTGTTTAAAGAGTTTGAGTTTGTTGTTTTGGTTCCTTTGTTGGTTTGTTTCAGTGTTTGAGTTTTGCAAATAAAGACTATTTCTGTTTGAAAACCCCCCTGCCCTACATGCCCATGGCAACTACATCAGCCGGTCTAGCCAGCCAGTACCACCAGCTAGACTCATGACAATTACAGTAGTATATGCTATAATGCTGTTTAATTGTCAAAACTGATTGGTCAAAAGTTGTTAACTTTCTATATCAGCAGTCCTGAAAATAGTGTGACGCAAGATTTTATTCAGTTAATAATGCTGTTTTGTAAAAACAATTTTAACTTCAGTTCATCACACCACACTGTTACTCAGTAGTTCAGTGTAAAAACAACACACTCTGTTTATTTCTTACTTCGTAAATATTCTTCTTGTTTAATGTACTGTATTTTAGACACAGCATTATATTTCCAGTTTTAGAGTATTAACAAAATCTACATTTTATATATTTGTATTAATTATGAGTAAAGGTTTAATAGTGAAATTTGTCTTGCTTAATTGTGTGTATATGCATCCCCTGGCCACTTCATTAGGTACTGCTCATTATAGCAAATATCCGATCAGCCAACCAAATTGCACTGACCTAATGCCTTCAGGCATGTAGACATGGTCAAGATGAGCATCAGAATTGGTCTACAGCAGCAGAAAACCACACCAAGTAAACCAGACGAAACTGAGGCCAGAATTCACATGGGATTACCAAAATTGCAAGAGAAGATTGGACATTTTTGCCTGGTCTGAGGAGTCTCAATTTCTGCTGCAACATTTGCAGGTATGGTCAGAATTTGGTGTATAGAGCAAATTGTATTCTACTGGCTTCCACAGTCAACAGACTCCAATCCAATAGAACACATTTGGATGTGCGGCAGACAAATCTAACCAAATCTCAAGGCATCACAGCATTACACACCACCCTGCATTGATGATCCATTGATCTGTTAACAAATTCTTCTCTGTACAAGATCTACAATAAATGCCAGACATAGGACGAAAAATGCCTGTTTTCAGGGTTGTTCAGATTCACATGATGCCACAGAGTGTATATGAAATGCATATAATATATATATAAAACATGCACTGTAAACCAGTGTAAAATTTTTGAGTTTGTTGAACTTGTTGCAAATCAAATAAATTGTTGCTGTCACCACAGCAGACAATCTTGGCACAGGTTTTAAAGCAGATGCCCTTCCTGACGCAACTCTCCCATTTTATCTGGGTTTGCGACAGTCGCTTCATCCAGTTGTTGGAAATCAAACCCAGGCTTTTCACGCGGCAGACGAAACACCTCCCAATGAGCCTCCTGTGCCGTATTGCACTGTTGACACAAAACAGCTCGTCTGAAAGATTTTACGTCGGTGGAACTTTAAGGTGACAGTTATAGTTCCTTAAAATGGCAAATTTGTTCAGCTAACTTGAAAAGAGCCATTTCTATAAACTCATAAATACCTAAAAGTTATAAATACTCATCAAGGTCTAGTAATGTGAACTAATTGTAATTATTTACGTTAACAGTGCTCAATATGTTTAATTACTTTGAGCATTAGGGTTTACAGTGTATATACCATACTGTATTATATCATGTTGTGTTTGTGCTTTGATTTTGTCAAGCTTTACATTCCTCTAAAAAAAAAAAAAATGGGAAAAATCATTTTTCAGCCATGCAAAATAATTGATAAACAGTACACAGTTCATTTTAACACTCTTTAATACTCTGCTAAATGAAGGTCCACTGCGTGTTCATTATATGCTAAAAAAATCTGTCCATGACAGTGTGGACATGTCCATAGTTTTTGCCACCTTTTGAATTGATTTTATTATCAACAGATTTTTCTCTTTAACTAGAATATATCGTTCTGAAAATGTCCAGTTCAAAATCACTATCGGATGAAATTCGCTGGTATTTACTTCTTATTAATAAATTTAACAACACAACTATGTTGCTAATTTGAAAGTGTTTTCACAGCAGCTGAACCAAACGTCTCACCCACACACACTTCCTTTTTCTTCAGACGTTTTCTGTCCACTTGTGTTAAAAGTGGAAGTGGCGTTACTTACTACTTTCTATTAACACAACACTAATAAATGCAAGAGACAGAGACAGAGACAGTGAGTGTGTGCAGTAACTAGCAGAACTTTTTTTTATTATTATTATTATTTCCTGAAGGCAGGTTTGTGAGTGTGGATGTAGAATGGAGCTGGTCCTGATCTTCACCTTCTGCCTGATTCTCGGTAAGTACAAACACTTCACAATCCTCATCAGTCTCAGTGTTCAGTATCAGTGTCACATTAAAGCGTCGCACTGATGGACAACGTGATTCATGGATTTAGATTATTGGTCACTCAGTGTGTTATTTAAAAAATATCTTATGGTAGCCATAAGCAAACACACACACACACACACACACACACACGTAATATGCAGATGCATTACATTACTTCTGCATATATCTTTTTGTACCTGCACTCGTACACATGTCACAGTGAATATTATATTTCTGGCTACTGATTATTTGTGTGTCTTCATTCTGGTCTTATATGTTACACCATGGTCCTGATCATATTTCATTCCACTGTATATTATTCTCCAGCTGGTACTGATGCTGTAACTACAGTAACTGGATACAGAGGACGATCAGTTCAGATTAAATGTCCCTACACATCTGGATATGAAAACTACAAGAAGTATCTCTGCAGAGGTAAATGTCCCTATGTGGGGTATAATGACGTTCCTGTTCAGTCTGGATCTCCTGCTAAAGACTCCAGATTCTCTCTGTATGACGACACAACAGCCAAAGTCTTCACCGTCACCATCACTGATCTGAGACCAGAGGATGCAGGAACTTACTGGTGTGGGATAGAGCGCAAAGGGACAAATATTTACACAGAGATTCTACTGCTGGTTAATATAGGTGAGTGTTAAAGAATATCATGCAATAATTTAATGATTATGAAAATATTATGATTGAAGAAAACATGTAGGAAGGTTGTACTTTTTCTTCCAGATGCTCCTGCCATCGCTACTGTGTCACACATCACACACACGGCAGATTCCACTTCGACACACTCCACGGCAACACCAGTCCATGCTGAGAACAGACATTCAATAACAGGTATGAATGCCTTGCTTGAACTCTTCATCACATTTCTCTCACATCATTCATCATGTCTCATACTTCTATTTATTTCAGCTAACCTATTAAATGATATTAACCACCCCATCACTGCTCCCTCACCTCCGGGTATGGACAGTATCACATGTCTTATATGAGACTTTATTAGAATTATTTTAAATGAGTAAGACAGAAAGGTTCGAAACCATACACAACAGATTACATCAGGGTTGTAAATGTTTCAAGCATGTTGCTACACCTTAGAAGTTCCTTTAAACTTGCCATCCACTGTTATTTGGGTATTTACTCTTTAACCACAGCATCACAGTACCTTCTAATCACGTGCCATATTTGGTATAAATAAAGCAGCACCAGTTTAATCCCTAATATGCCAAAGTCATTAGATATCTTTCTACAAACCTTTTATTGTAGTTTATTATTCTAAGTCATATCGAGTTTTTTTCTTTCCCATATTCGTCTGTGATTTGAAAACATAAGCCATTAACTCAGTTTGAACGGCCATGTTGTACACTGTAAAGCGCAAAAAAACTGTTTAGTATTTTAACTTAACTGTTGGGATAGACACATTGCGTAGTTTTGGTAAGTTTTTTGTTTCCTCACTAAACATGCTGGTTTAGATGTTCTGGTCATAATGTACTTTTTTTATTTTATTATTATTATTATTTTTATGAGATTGATTGTAATTTGTTGATTTGATATCCAGACTGCTGCTCTCCTTAAAATACACAAAAATATTCCCACAATTATAACAAATCAAATTGATCTTAAATCAAAAAGATTAAAGTTAAAAGAGAAAAAGAGAAAATAAGTAAAATGCACAGAATAGAATAATTTACATAGAAATTTACACATAGAAACAAAAAAAATGAGGAAATGTTGAAGAACAGGTGGCAGGAGAAGTGCAGATTTGTCCATGTTTATTGGATGTGCAAATGGTGAAGAGTGTGATACAACAAACCAAGGTAGTCGGGGTTCAAATCACAAACATCTGTGATTAATAAATGTTTTTTTTAATTATAGGGAAGATCATATGTAACATCAGGAAGGTAGCGGCATGTGTGAGTGCTGTGTGAATTGCCTGAGGAACTTTACAATTTGTTGGTAAAAAAGCTCCTTCTCACTCTTTTCTTGTCTTAAATAAATAAATAAATACAATAAAAATAAATAAATAAATAATAATAATCAGACAGCTGAGGTTCTCTCCTATCGCTTTCTTGGTCCAGCACTGCTTGCTGTCGATAAAGTGCAGGTTAGGGATCTCAGTGTAGATTCAGCTGATCACTCTTCAGGTGCCTGTTCTGCTTGGTGCTGATCCAAAATCTAGCTTCCAGTTAGGATGTTCTTAGTGGTGCAAGTATAGAAGCATCTAGGATGGTGGTTTAAAATCACTCATACATCCGAACTGGTGAAGACACTGATTGGCCTTTTTTCACCACAGTGTTACAATGTAAGAGGGCCATGACACTGGTCCCGGAGACATGGAACTTTCCACTCTCTCCACTGGGATGCTGCTCATGATAAGGAGATGGGAGCTCCTCTCCTGCTTTGTGCTAAAATCCGCTAGCAATCCCTTTTGTATTGCTGATGTTCAGGAAGAGGTTCTTCTCCTGGCACCAGTTCTCCAGGCTTT
Source organism: Clarias batrachus (assembly GCA_003987875.1). Lineage (NCBI taxonomy): Eukaryota > Metazoa > Chordata > Actinopteri > Siluriformes > Clariidae > Clarias > Clarias batrachus. The sequence goes on from QMIH01000305.1 coordinate 37,113, forward strand.
TAGTCTCCACTGTGCTGACCTTATCATTGTCAGAAATCAGAAACCTCACAACATTGTTATCAGCAAATTTGATGACAGAGGTAGAGATGCAAATAAACAGTGTACATTGCTGTGAAGTGAGAACAGCAATGGGCTCTGGACACAACACTGAGGGATCCAGTGCTGGGTGTGAGGGAGGCTGTACTGCCTGTCATCTGAGAGTCAGAAAAGTGGATGTCCACTGGCATAGATACAGGCTGTCTCCAGTGTTGGGGACACTCTTCCAAAAGTAATCCGTTACATTACTGCATTACTTTTTGATAAAAGTAACTACAGTACAACAGTACAAAGTAACTACAGTAACTACAGTAGTTAAAATAATTATGATTCCTTTATGATTCCTCATGCATGTTGTTTTAGTCAAGAAATGTATAATTTTTCTACCATCATCACTCAGGGAAGTTTGGCCCATAATCTGTTCACTACTAATACCCCTATCTCACCTACACGGTTTCGCGCGGTGGCCGTAAGTACGGTTCATCATGATTCACCACAGGTTTCGGCGCTGTGATTAGGTTTCCATCTTTCAGCGTGTCGGCCCTCGCATAGTCAAACCTCATAGGTGAGATAGGGCTATAACAGCAGGAATAACAGAGGGGGAGGGTTATCGGGGGCGGGGCTTGTAGGACAACTTTCTCACACACACACACACACACACACAGACACACACACACACACACACACACACACACACACACACACACACTAATGGATTGGGAATAACTGCTGTCTAAGTTAATTCAATTACCAAAAAGAAAAAAAAAAACCTTTGTATTGTATTGTAAATATGTAATACAATATTTATGAGACCTTGGGTTTTAGCTTTCTAGTTTCTCACATTCTAATTTTAGTCATTCACAGTTTGAAAACCATGAAACCCAACCACATCATTTACATTTTCAGTTTCACTTTACTTCCGCACACACACACACACACACACCCACACACACACACACACACACACACACACACACACACACACACACACACACAATAATAATAATAATACAGTATAATACAGTATAATTGTTCAGTTAAAATTAAAAGACCTAAATGTTCAGGATATGATCCATATTAATATGCATTATGATCATGTTTCCTTTCCAGAAATTCCAATCGTAATAACGGTTGTGTCTGTGGTTCTGGTGCTGCTTGTTTTTGCCCTTTTATATGCTGTCGTTCTGCAGAGGAAAAAGAAGATCCAAGGTACCAAAAACAAACACATTTTTATAGTTTCATTCACAAAACCATTTAAAGTTTTACTAGACTTTTTTTTTTTTTGTAAGTCGGAGCTATGAGGGCATGTAAGAATAATGTAAAAAGATGTGAAATACACATAAATTAGAAAATGACTGAGTTAATAAATTAAGCATATAAAAAGCAAAAATAAAGACCTACTGTACATTATACCTATAAGGTAAACTAAATGATTTACTCTATGCTGATTTAGTTATCACCAACATATTTAGGGGATCAGTGGAAAATATCATAGCAATCTATTATATATTTCAACGATGACCACTGGTGTACTGTGCAGTATACGGTGATGTGATTGGTACTGGGGGAATAAAAGAAAAAAGAAAAAAACAAGCAAGAGAAAGTTGTTAATTGAGGAATCTCAGCTAGATACTTATGTACAGTAACTCTGAACCCCATCTGACAAATTAGAGTATTAAGGTAAATTATTAATAGGGGTCATATTGGCTTTGTTTTATTCTTTTCTTCATCTAAAATTAACTAAAATAATATACAGTTTTTAAAATAGATTAACACAGTACAATGTGGTCATTTATTATCCCTAAACCTGTGTAAATATTTAAGTGCAGCTTGTTTGCTGTAGTCCTTAGTCACAAAACAGTCAAGAAAAGTCACAAAATAGCCCTTCCCATTGGACAGAAAGGTACTTGCATTGCGAGACATACTGTAGGAACATTTTCAATCCATAGGTGTTAATGTTTTTCATATGTATTTTAGATTATAATATGTCATCCTTAAAATGCTTGAATGTATCTTTCGCCCTGACTCTCAGGTTCATCTCCAGCGCAACCTGCACAAAGCTTCTCAAACCGCCAAGTGGTGAGTTGTGATTCAGCAAAACGTTTCTCTGGTTTCAATGAACCACAGAAACAAGCCACATGTTATGGTCTAATTTACTGCACAAAACTTATATTTACATTAGCTGAGGGCTGGTATATCTCAGTCCTAGAACAAACGCAATCAAAAATTCAGAGGAGCTAAGAAGTACCTTAACAAAAGGATAAACTTCAGTCTATCAGGGAAGAAACCTTTGACTGCTCACTACAGAGGGCTAACTAAAAAAAAAGAAAAAAAAAGGACATAATGGCTCAAGTCAGTGGCTACGTTGGACAATAGGTCTAGAGTACAGCTCTAGGTTTTTTTTTTTTTTTTAAATACAAGTACTGCCTCAGTCTTGCTGTTACAGCTTTTAGATCACATGTCCGGCATACATTGTCATGTGTGTGCAGTGTGCATCCTGTGCAAGCCCTTACAGTAACTCTTACAGTATATTTATGTTTTTACAACTGGTATGACAAGAAATATTTGTATATTTGTAATTACATACATTTTATATTTTATATTTTATTGTATTTTATTCTCTTAGTCAATTTTTACTTATATATATTTTTCTCAAATTTACTTTTGTTCAAGTATTTATTTCCTTTATAGATATTCTTCTTATTCCTTCTTAGATTTTTTTTTTTTCCTTTCTTGTTCAAAGGTCAGGGCAGTTGCCTAAGCATTTCACTGCATATCGTACTGTGTAGGATTGTGTATGTGACAAATAAAATTTGAATTTGAATTTGAAAAGCATAGCAGCTTGCACAAAATTGGCTTTTGTCAATGTTCCTATCTGGATGAATTCTGTACCTAAGAAGGTTATCAGAAAAAAAAAAAAAACACTTAATATTACAGAGCTGGAAATTTAACATAGCTGGTTTAGGCTGTATTTAAGATTTATTTTTCCTCCTTGTGCTCAGGTTCCATGTCCTGATTATGATTATGAGGAGAATAAAAACAGCAGACGTTTTTATAACACAATTTATTCCACTGCTCCACCTCCCTCAAATCCCTCTGAGATTTATTCCAACATTGGATTACGCAGCACTGCTCCACTATCAGTTGTGAAATCTCCTGAAAGTCCAACATATGCAGCAGTGAGTTTTGACACCAGCTCTAATGATGCAGCTCCAGCAGTGATCTACAAACAGGACAATAACTCATGTGAATATGCTACTGTTAACAGACATCGCTAGTTTTCATATATCAGATTGCCTATCATTCTTATTTGTAATTTATAACACTCTATGCAGCTATACTTGTCAGGGATAACCCCTAGAGGGCGCCAAAGCGCCCTGTGTTTTTGTTTGTAGTTCTTTTTTAGTTTCAGTTTGATACTTCATTTCCCGGTTTGCAACTCGGTCAGGTCACGTGGGCGCGCACCTGATCCRAGTTGATTATTAGTTTCATTATAAAAGGTGTGTTTGAKTTCTAGTTTTSGTCTTGCATTTGTTACATTAAGTTGAAGGTGGATGTCTCGTGTCGTTATTCTGGGTTTGGTTTTGGTTTTATTATTAAAGTCTCTTTGTTTATTTAATTTCCCTGTTTTTGTGTTCATGTTAAATAAAATATAATCGTTTCCTTTAAAACCTGGATCCTCTGCATTTATGCCTCGCACAACCCCGAACCGTGACAATACTGCTGTGTAATTGTCAAATCTTGGTGTATATATTATATATAATTATATTTTTAGATATATTTAAAATATTGATTACTGGCACAAAAGTCTCAGTGGAATAAGCAAAATAAAATACCTGTGACATGCTGTTATGTAAAAAAAAAAAAAAAAATCTCTGAGGCGATAACTTTAACAGATCAACACCACCCTGTCATTCTGTAGTTTAGTGTGAAAGCAACACAATTTGTTCATTTCTGTATTTTAAACAGCATTTTATTTAATAAGCATTATATTTATAGTTTTACCAGTCAAAGATTTATTCATAGAATCTTAATTAATTAAATAAGAATTTAATATTTGTATTAATTATTAATGAAGGTATTGTGATAACATTTCCTTTAAATATAAACGCTAAATACTAAATAACAATAATTATATATATAACCCCCCCCAAAAAAAAACATAAGAAATATTCTTCTTAGAAATATAAGAAAGTATTATTTTGCAGTGGTCTATGTGTTGTGTGTGCAGTGTGTGTGTGTGTGTGTGTGTGTGTGTGTGTGTGTGTGTGTGTGTGTGTGTGTGTGTGTGTGTGWGTGTGTACAGTTATTTTTAGTAAGCAGCAGTTCCTTTGTGGTGTCATGCCATTAACACACTACTTGTTCAATGTATTGCATGCTGCATGTTTTGTTACTTCATGCACATATTTTTTTTTTATCTAACTGTTGAGTCATTTTTGTGCTCTTTGCATAATTTTGACTGGGTACCCACTTTTTGGTAGAGTAGCCAAAAAGTGTCTCCATTTGCAATTGTAGATTGGCAGATTTTTTTTAACAATTCTATAACTCTTTCCAGCAAGTTCAAAAAGTTTCAGTGGTTTTTATCAGTAAAAATAGCCTCTAGTCCACACCTCCGATCTCATTTTCTTAACAAGACTACAGCTTTGCTAACTATAAGGTTTTTATGCTTGTTCTCAATAAAGACGTAAAAACCTGAATATTTTGTGTTATTATTTTAAGCACATTATACACTTTTTTTATTTGTCAACACTCTTGACTTAGGTCAACATCAGATCACATTTATACGCAGAAAACCATGAAATTCCAAAAGGTTCACATACATTTTCTTGCCACTTTACCTGGGTATTGGTGCTAACCATTCCTTTATGACCACAGGATAACATGCTAAATCACAATTAAAATCATCTGAAAATTATTTCTTGATCATGGCCTCCACAATCATCAGATCTAGTAGAACATGGTGGAATGGATTTGCATCATGGATGTGCAACTAACAAATCTCCCCAAATTTTAATGCATCAACAATGACAAAGACAAAGGAGGACCAAGGAAAAATGTCATTTATTGAGTGTATCTGGAGGAACATTCCAAAAATTTAGGGAAAAAACACAGTGGTAATATAAACATATTGCAGGTGTTAGTATATCTGGATGACCTGCTTTGGAAAAACTCTTAAAGAAACCATGAACCTAAACTATCATTAAATAAGTATCAGATGTGTCTGTGGATGGTTTCAGCCCCTGGGGTGCCCGAACTCACCAGGGCTGGAAGGCAATAATCACCCCACTATTCCACTGTCGTAGATGGCCTAAAAAAGCCTGTGGATCCCGAGACTGGTTAATAGACTCTTTTATAACGTGTGTCCATGTGTGTCTCCTATGCCCATAGATTCCACACCTTCAGAACAAACGTCGTCTAGAAGGACGTTGGCTCCCATTTGCCCTCATGTGCATTCCGCAGCATCTGCTTCCAAAGTGCCTCCTACGCTGGGCCATGTGCCTCACATGCACACCTTTGCCTAGAAGGACGCTGCCTTCCATGCGCCCTCATGCCCTCATCCCGTCATCTATGCGTTCCTCCTACTCTGTGCCACATGCTCGGTTTGCCACACTGCATCTCTGAGGCCTCTATCTCGCACCAAGTTAGATATAGATTCTGCTCTGCTATCCTGGAATATGTGGAAGGAAGGGAACAAAAAATAGGAGACTTTACACTGATTGAAGGTTATGTCTGTCTGCCAAAGAGTATGTCTGCCTGAGTGTGAAGTCAGACTTGTGAGACTTATGGCTCAGTTGGGCACTTCTCCAGACTCCTCATAATGCATCAATGCATTCCTCAAATGCTTAGAGTTGGATTCTTTGAAACAGATGCCCAGGCAAGACCTCAAAGAGTTCAGCACTGGCCTCTCATTTGCCTTTACAATACTTAGGTATATAGAGAATGTCATGGTCAACTCAATGATTGCAAGGTGCTCAGGTCCTTTGGCTGCAAATACAGGCCTTCATTCCTCCACCTCTGTCCTTAAGTGGATATGAGGGGTTTCTGGTGTTTTTGCTAAAATGCTGAACATTAAGGCCAAATGTCACCATATTCCTATAGAACATTTGTTCAGATACAGTTATGCAAATCTTAGTCATGCTTCCATGTCCAATTGAGAATAATCTTTCTTACTGTAGAATGTTGAACTCCAAATAGTTTGGAAATGGTTCCAACATTTTCATTTCATTCCAGATTAATCTGCAGCAACAATTATTTCTCTAAATCCATTGCTCACCCCGACCCCCCCATCCCCCCCCCCACCATTGTGTTAATACATGCCTGAATGCTACAGACCAAAACTTCTGATTGTATAGTGGTCTGTACACTTACCCGCTTAAATTCAATGGTTCATGGAAGTACTTAATATTGTTCACACTTTTTTTGTGGCTTTTTTTGGTAAATAAATAATAGCATGGGGGAGAAAAAGGTATACAGTGGAACCTTGGATTGTGAGCATAATTAATTCACAGAAGTATGCTTGTATATGAAAACACTTGTACATCAAAGCAAATTTCCCCCATAAGAAATAATGGGAACTTGTTTTGTGCCACAACCCAAAACTCTTATACAAAAAACAAGGTTAAAAAAAAATATATATATATATAATGAAAGAAAAACTCAGGAGCTCATAGAAGACCAATTTAGAATAGTCCAATGTTTTCCTCTTAGCCATTCTTGGGTGTTTTTAGCTGTGTGTTTTGGGTCATTGTCCTGTTGCAAGACCCATGACCTGCGACTGAGACCCAGCTTTCTGACACTGGCCAGCACATTTCTCTCTAGAATCCCTTGATAGTCTTGAGATTTCATTGTACCCTGCACAGATTCAAGACACCCTGTGCCAGATGCAGCAAAGCAGCCCCAGAACATAACAGAGCCTCCTCCATGTTTCACAGTAGGGACAGTGTTCTTTTCTTCATATGCTTCATTTTTCCATCTGTGAACATAGAGCTGATGTGCCTTGGCAAAAAGTTCCATTTTTGTCTCATCTGTCCATAGGACATTCTCCCAGAAGCTTTGTGGCTTGTCAACATGTAGTTTGGCATATTCCAGTCTGGCTTTTTTATGATTTGTTTTCAACAATGGTGTCCTCCTTGGTCGTCTCCCATGTGCAACTGTAGTCCCAGSAACATCTAGCTGCTTGGAAATGGTCTTATAGCCTTTACCTTTAACATGCTTGTCTCTAATTTTCTTTCAAATCTCCTGAGACAACTCTTTCCTTCGCTTCCTCTGGTCCATGTTGAGTGTGGTACATACCATGTCACCAAACAACACAGTGACTACCTGGAGCCCTATATATAGGCCCACTGACTGATTACAAGATTGTAGACACCTGTGATGCTAATTAGTGGACACACCTTAAATTAACATGTCCCTTTGGTCACATTATTTTCAGTATTTTCTAGGGGTACCATCATTTTTGTCCAGGCCTGTTCCATGAGTTTATTTTTTTAAATAATTCTGTTGAAGCATGGTTGAAAAGCAATGTCTGACTTTCATTGCTTAACATTCATATAATTTTTTTTAATTATTAATTTTGTCAGATTAAAGTTATTTCTGTGACCATTGTGAGTTTTTCTTTCATTGACCGAAGGGTACCAACAATTTTGTCCACGTGTATATATATATATATATATATATATAAATTTAATCTGCACTTTTGAAAAGAATCACGCCTGTAGTGATTTATGATGTGAGATATGCTAGGGATAGAGAGGAGAGGAGGAAGGTGTGGAATTGGGCTGCTATACAGGACGACTTTCACACACACACACACACACACACACACACACACACACACACACACACACACACACACACACAGACCAGTTTAACAAATAGAGAATCACACACATACAAACACAAAATGAAAAAATGCTTTATGCTCACATACGTGGTCAGATTGTTATAGTAAACAGTCCATGCGCGTGGACTGACACCGAGCACGATTAGCCACAGTGCAAAGAAAAATTTTGGCTCATCTTGCGGAACGCTCGCAAACTGGGTTAGTCGCAATCCGAGGTTCCACTTTTTGTTTTTTGTTTGTCTTCTGAGGTTGTATTTACCTAAAACTAAGATATAGTATTTTTGAGTGATTTTCACAATAAACATTGTGAGCACTAAAAAGAGGAGCACTAACTTTTGCACATATCTGTCTATGCATTCACATAGGTAAATAGCCTACACAATACATCAAATTACATAGAAGACTCCAAAATAAAGTATGAGTGAGAAAATAAAATAAAGAGTGAGTAATGAACACGGAGTTCTGCTCTTGCAACAAATAGGACTAAAAGGCCTATAAACAGTAATATTTCTGTATTGTACACTTACCCGCATATAAAACTAGTGACATTACAGCTTACATTATAGTACACAAGTACACTATTTATCAGTTTAGTGTCCATAATATGTCTTGAATGTTTCAAAGTCAAAACATTTTTACAGTAGGCATGCTCAGCATTTCACACATTAACTTCCTGGCTTGTTTTCTGTCACCGACTTAGAGGTAAAAGTTGAAGTGACATTCCTATTAAGCCACAGATAGACACTGCACAGTGACAGAAAGAGTAAGGGGGTGATCACTAGCAGAACATTGCTAAGTATCATTTCTTTAAGAGGGGTTTGTGAGTCTGGACTTAGAATGAAGAATCTTCTCATCTTCACTTTCTGCCTGATTGTAGGTAAGTGTAAGGACAGTTTATGCACATGTTGACTATTTGTTATTTCAAATACGTATTGGATGTTTTGGATCATATAACATGCAAACACACACTTGCATGTTTCATGTTGGTCCTGGATCATGTTTCATTCCACTGAATGTTTTTTCTCCAGCTGGTACTGATGCTGTAACTACAATAAATGGACACAGAGGACACTCAGTTCAGATTAACTGCAACTACACATCTGGATATGAAGATCATAACAAGTATCTCTGCCGAGGTGAATGTTCCAGCTGGACTCTTACAGATGTTCCTGTTCAGTCTGCATCTCCTGCTAAAGACTCCAGATTCTCTCTGTATGACGACACAACAGCCAAAGTCTTCACCGTCACCATCACTGATCTGAGACCAGAGGATGAAGGGACTTACTGGTGTGGGATAGATCGGGCAGGGAGTGATATTTACATACAAATTCTACTGCTGGTTAAAATGGGTAAGTAGCCAGATGCGCCTGAAAAATAAAAAATAAAAATAAATAAATAAATCTCACAGTAATTTAGAGATTATGAACAGTTTGAGTGGTGCAGATTATTAAAGCATGCACAATGTACACTGGTACACTGGTGTATCACTTGCACACGAATATAATTAGGATTTTATTTAAAAAAAAAATATATATGTATATAAAATGTCACTCCATAATGATGAGTTTAACATAAACAATTCCAAAATCTCTAAATTAGAAAGAAATGAGACTGGCCATGAAAAGCAATGGCACCTCATTAAAGTAAGAGCTATTAGCATGTCTGTAAGTTAGCCAACATACTGTACTGCAATGGCTAAGATGCATGATTTAAAGATTTTATGTGCAACCAGTGTAGGCTGCACTCTCTCTGTTAATCATTAGTTATTTTTAATTATTCAGCTTTTTATGAGCTTTGACTTTCTGCTCATGACTACAAAAATATCCTTGGCAAGTTACATCTAATTCTAATTAATAAAAATACGTACATTACATGGAAAAAAAATGCACAGTGCCTTGCAGAAGTATTCATACCCCTTGATTTTTTTTTTGTGATAGATCAACACAAAATGGCACATGATTGTGAAGTGAAAAATGATAGTTGATGCCATTAATTTTTTTTTACAAATAAAAAATCTGAAAAGTGTGGTGTGCATTTGTATTCAGTCCCTTTATTCTGATACGCCTAACCAAAGTCCGGTGGAACCAATTTCCTTCAGAATTTACCTAATTCATTAGTAAAGTTTACCTGCGTGTAGTTTAATTTAATCTCAATACAGTGGATTACAAGCATAATTCATAATTCTGGGTGTGTATCAAAACACTTGTAAATCAAAGTGACTTACCCCATAAGAAATAATGAAAACTCAAATTTTCATTCAATTCCACAGCCCAAAAAACTAAATATATAAAAAATTATTAATACAAAATATAAAGCAAAAATGAAACAAATTAACCTGCACTTTACCTTCAGAAAAAGTAAAAATAAATCCAGACAGATAAATGTTTCTGTTAGTGTTGGTGCGCATGCATGTGTATGTATGTGTGTGTATGCACGCATGCGCTGTGTGTGTGTGTACATTAACGGTAACACTGTTTTAATCAGAAAATTACGACGGAACATCACTAATGACACTCGAGTGAGTGCATACTAAGAAATCACTGCTGCTAAGTGAAAATAAAACAGATTAACTTGCAATTTAACTTTAAAAAGAATTGCGACAGAGCAGTGTTTCTGTTAAGTGTAAGTGTGTGTGTGTGTGTGTGTGTGTGTGTGAAGGCAAGAGGAGGAGGTGAAGGAGCACACTGTCCAATGACGGATGCGCGCACACACAAAGTGCAGTTGCAGGCTGACACACAGAGAGAGAGAGACAGAAAATTGATCTTTATACTCTCTAATGAGACTTGCTTTTGCTTTACACGATTAAAGTGACAACAACTTTCACTTTTCAATAAAAGATGTTTTACGCACACACACATGGTCACAGTGTTATAGTAAACAGTACACCTGTGCACACGTGTTGATTATACCGGTTGATTATTATGCACAATTCCACAGCGTAAGAGAGAAAAACCGTTGGCTCAGTTGTGAAGCACATGAGTGATACATGATACTCGGTACTCGAAGACTTGTTTGTTTTCCATGTCAAAAGTTATTAAAAATCTTTGCTTGACTTACAGAACCCTCGCACACCGTGTTACTCACAATCTGAGGGTCCACTGTAATGTATCTCAGCCATTGCCATGTTGGCTTACAGACATTTTAACATTAGTTTTTTCTAATAACATGGCCAGTCTTATTTCTTCTCAATTCATTAATTTTGAAATTACCCATGTTAAATTCATTATTATACAGTAACTGGTTTTCACAAAATCTTAATTAAATTATGTGTAAGTGATAAATGAGGTCCAGTTCTTTAATAATCTGCCTTAGTCGAAGAGGTTCATAAGGTAAATAAGTTGTGTCAAAAGTAAGCTGTCAGAGTAACTTTGAAACTTGCCCTGCGGTTATGAAGTGTGAACTGCTATGCAAACTATCTACCTCCTATTTACTGTAAATGAAGCTGCAAACTTCAGCCATGATGTCAAAGTGAGTGGGTTAAAGTAAAGTGCAGGTTTTTATTTTTATTTTTTTTTATTTTTACTGCATATTTTGTATTAATTATTTTTATGTATTTTTTTTTTTTATGTGGAGCGAATAATCTAAATTTTCATTATTTTTTATGGGGAAATGCTTTGATTTACAAGTGTTTTGATATACGAGCACAGTTCCAGAACGGAATTATGCGCACAATCCAAAGTAACACTGTATTTGAATATTTTGTGCAGCTGGTGTAGACTGCAATCCTTGTTTGTCATTAGTTATTTTGGCCTTTTCTCCTTTCTGTGGGCTTCAAGTTTCTTCTCATGACTGCAAGAGCATGATGTCGTTATATAATTCCTGTTATCTGTTTTTCCTTAATACCGTCGCCAACACCCTTGGCTTGCTCATCAGGGACAAAACTTTGAGACAATGAACATTATCAAATAAAATTGAATTGAATTGAATAATTAAAAACAAATCAATGAGACTCAATAAAGTACACAGTCTGATAACTTAGAATCAGTTTGTGTAAATTAAAAACCAGGATTGTAGTTTGATCTTGTTTCCTTTCTCTCAGATGATCCTTTTGTCAGTACTGTCTCACAGTCCCCCCACACCACACAGCTCACTTCCACACATATTGTGACTTCATCCGTGCATGCTGAGAGCACACATCCAACAACAGGTATGCCTATAACTTTATGTCTGAACTCTTCTTCATTATATTTCTGTCATGTCATTTATAATGTCTCACTTTTTTCAGATAAACCATTAAATGAAGTTACCCACCAGAAGATCGCTCCCTCATTGTTTGGTATGTACACTTAAATTATAGATAATACTAAGCAAGATAATAGAACAACTTTATGTCTATAATCATTATGTCTTTAGATGAACATGTAGGATACCATCACTGTTTACACCTCATCACACCTCATCATTTTTAACCCACTCACTTTGACGCCAATGGCTGATGTTCACACCTCATTAAAGTTCACTTCAATAGGAAATAGACATTTTGCATAGCAGTTCACACTTCATAACCACAGGGTTACTTTTCAAGTTACTTTGACTGCTTACATTTGAAAGCATTCAACTTTAATGTGTCATATTATAGCATAAATCAAATATATATCAAATATATAATTCTGTGGAAAAAAAAAGTCTAGGTCATCAGTTGTCCAATCCCATATTACCTAGATCCATTTTTTTTTTCTACATCTCTTCACTGTACATACAAACTTCTGATTACATAAAATTTAGAAGGTTTTTAACCGGGTTTAAACCTTTATTTTTCTGTGTTAAACATTAATGTCCTGCACAGATATTCTAGGTGTTCCTGGCTACATCGTACTCCCAACGAGTGCAGTGCTGTTTGCAGTTGCTGTAATTATAGCAATCTCCTGCAAAATAAAATGCAAAGGTAAAACCCCTTTTAACTATTAGTTTCTACTTATGTATTATGATGGTTTTATCAACAAATTAAGAAATACTCAATTGCTTTCAGTGGTTAGAAGTTCCTATGGAACAATTTTACACATATATGTATTTAAATTAAACTGTTCTAATCTTTGTTATATCTTTGTTCTTTGTTATAATCCCAGTGCTTCATTTCAGGTCCAGCTATACATTAAAGTACACAAGGTGTCACTGTCCCAATACTTGCCCTGGGTACAGTACATCATTTATACAGTATAAAACCTGATTTTATTGCCCCTCTCATCTCTCTACAGGCTCTGCAACGGTGACACAATCACCCAAAGAGGTATAGGATAATGATTTGTATTCAGGTATTACTTAACACTTCACTTTCAAACATTTTATTGATATTTGTTTTCCATTGCAGATGAGTGGAGTTGATGAAAAGTCTGTCACTGTCACTGTACCTGAATGTGTCTATGACAATCTAGACCCAGACCCTAACCAACCAGACCCAATCTACCAGAATGTGACCTTAACTAATACCCGTAACTAATACCCTTAACTGACTCTGGCAGGCAGTGGGTTTGTTGGGGAAATGAAACTGACATCTTTAGATTCAGAACAACTTAATTCTTTTTTTTTGTTCCAGATTTTTAAAAAAGGTTATAATTTTATGATCTTGAATTAGTTTTTTTTTTTTTTTTAACAAATCTACCAACAATCTGACTCCAATGATCCACTTACCAAATCTGATTGTTTTGTTTGGCTATTCATGTTATGTACATTCAATGTGAAGTACAGTACCCTCTATGATTATTGAGACCTCTTTTAAGGATTAGTAAAAAAGTTTAGAAAAATATAAAATATACACCTTTTACCCAAGTAGGGCATGCAAGACCATGAAAGAATAATAAAGAATACTAATTCAGTGCTCTAGGTCATCTCTCATACACCCTTTTTTTTAGCTCACCACACAGATCTTCAGGGTTCAGGTCAGAGCACTGAAATAGCCATGGTAAAATTATAGATCTATATCTGTTTTAGGAGGAAATATGGAAGTGGCCTAAATCAGAATTCCAAAGATTAGATTCCTGCTGATGTGTGCTGTTCTCTTGCAGGAATAAAACAGATCGAAGGCATATAAAAAAGTCTTTTAATGAATATATTATAACATAATGCTACTTATTTTTTGCATGTAACTTATAAATAAAAAAGCACCACTAATGTCATGCCCAAAGGGTTAGGGTTAGGGTTAGGGTTAGCCAGGGTGAAGTTGACTAGCTTAATAAAAAAAAGAAACAATGCTAATGGATGATGCACGTCCTGTGTCTTCACACCTTGTGAATCAGGCTAATGTGTTTAGTTGTCATATGTGCCAGATGTGTCTGAACAGCTGCACTTCAAAAGGAAAATGGCTAAGAAGGAAAGGACACTCTCAAAAGGCTTAGAAGGTGCAGCAGGTACAGGGGTACAAGGCATTCAGCGACTCAGACAGGAAGCTAATGTTGCACTAAGCAGTACTCAGGAGAATCTGAAATGCTGTAAGCTGAGGAAATATTGTACAAACTGAAGTCATAGGGCCTGGTGTTGTGGACCGGGATGATGTTTTACAAATACTTTACCTTGCTGAGAAGCAGGTCAAAAGGAAGGCAGCTGGGAAGGAGAGGAAAGCTTTGTAAAGAGCTTGCAGCAGGTACTTAAGACAGAGGCCAGAGGGTGGTCTGCCCTAGTTGGCAAATATTACTTATTATGGAACATCCTTGTACTTATTTGTTTTCTTTCATTGTTGTTTACACATCTGCATCTATCTTATATTGCTTTATTTCGCTTAAGTTATAACTGCTTGCATACAGTATAACGTCAATAAAAGGCCTACCTTGTGAGGTCAGAGCCCCACCAGATGACTCAGGGGCATTCTCTTGTGTGAGGGATAGACAGTCTTGGGGTCTACATTCTCAAGGACTAATTCTTAGGTAAAACTAAATTATCCTCTTGCTTATCCTTTCAGGATCTGACAGCAAGAATGTTTTGCGCTAGCTGATAAATATTTCCACTGGAATATTTATTGGCAAATTCACAGTGGGGAATTAATCACAGGCTGCAGTTGAACACCAATCAAATCATTATAGCACATTTAATTTAATGTTGAAAACAGCCTTTCCATACTGCAAAGCGTTTATTGGCTGCTTAATTATTAATGTAAAACACTGAGGTCAATATTCTTGCAAGAAAATGAATGTTCCTGTCCTTCTTTTCCTCCATCTTAGGTTATGGCTCATAAACCACCCATGTGATTTCTTTGAGTTGAGGTCAGACAGAAACGACTCAGGAATCATGATAATGAAAGAAGGAATACGTTTCTCTCCCTCCCCTTTGCCCCAGCTCTTAGACAGTTTCCAACACGTACTGTATATGGAAAATATGTAGGTTACATGTAACTCTGAATTTCCTAATGTGAGATTATGTGAAGGTGTTTCTCTCAGAGTAACATAAAATGCTCTCACAATCCTTTCATTTCAATTTTTTTCTCTCGTTGTCATCCAATGATTGTCTTCTACTTATGAAATGTCTGTGTCCCTCAAAACACCTCTAATGACTCATTGCAGCATCGTTATGTATAAACTAGCCGAATCATATCAGATGTCTCTTTGGCAGATTTGCCCGGTTTCGTGTTCACTCTTTGTTCTAACTTGCTGTCCATGATGAACGTGGTCAGAATAGCACCAGTTGCACAGCTCTTGATGTCCACTGAATGATGTATCTTGGCTATGAAGGTCGGTGCTCCCTGCAGCTTTGTGCTGCCATCTGTTGGCATGTTATAAAACTAGTCTTGAAACGTTTTGATACCACCTCATATATGAATAAAGAAAGTGCTTGTTTCGTCATGCTTTCAAGTTTTTTTTCCCCTCTGTCTCTCATTACGTACTTGGGTTAATACTCCACATGATCACTGTATATCAAGCATATTGCGAAAGAATTACATTCTGAGGTGTTATTATAAATGAACAAACATATTGATCAAATTATAAGTCTCTTGAGGTGTGTTTCCCTAATTTTCTACCCCTTATTTTTTTATTGTATTTGTGTGATTTTTTTTACTAACCTCAGCGAGTTCAATAAGTGGTTAAAAGACACAAATTTAAAATTAGCTTTAATATGTTATTATTGTTCTCAGCAAGGCTTGAAACAACTGTAAATAAATTAAGTATTTGCATTTATATTTCTTAATTGATCACATTTTGTTTGTTGTTTGATATTCAAGTTTATCATGCGCCAACCCCACACTGGCATAGGGACATATCAAGAACTATTAAAAACCTAATTAAAAATATATATTAAAAAAAGAAATAAAATTATATATGTTATGAACAGTACAGAGTAACCTTTAAAAGTGAATGACGTTTCCCATTTATTAAAATATATTGTTGAAAAGAGCATGACCTATATTTATGAAAATGTACATTTTCTAATGAGTTTGTGAATAAAATGTGTTTACTCTGTGAATTGTGGACATATTTTGTAACTTGTTTCTACACTGTCTACATGCAGTTTATTTATAAGTGCTAGACTTTGTCTAGCATGTATTTCTAACAGCATAAGGCTTATTTAATTAAAAGTAATATGAAGTTAAATGGAAAATCTCACATTCTATATGAGGTCTCAACTGCACTATATACTGCAGTGATATTGACCCACATGGTTATTCTTTCTTCACACACGATTTCTTCCAATTTTACACTTTGTCCTTTAGCTCCCAGTATGAACTTTCTATCACATACTAATAAACAGTGAAAGGAAGTTATACATGTTTGGCAATAAAAATATAATCCATTAATTTATCATGAAAATTAAATTGAGAATTCAAAAGAAAAAAAAAACAAAAACAAGTGCATTATGGTTTGCAGTAAAGTACATTCCTTCCTTATTTGAAAGCGTTCTTACAGCAGCTGCGCTCGACACTTCGACACACCCACTTCCTGAGTAGTTGTTGGTCACTGGCTCAAAAGTGGAAGTGGACGTGACATTACTGTCTAATAACAACACACAAATAGAGACTGCACAGTCACGGAGACAGAGACACTGAGGTTGTGCATGAACATGTAAAGAACTTAAAATTAATTATTATTTTCCAGTGTTCGTGAGTGTGGATGTAGAATGGAGCTGGTCCTCATCTTCACCTTCTGCCTGATTCTAGGTAAGTACAAACACTTCACAATCCTCATCAGTCTCAGTGTTCAGTATCAGTGTCACATTAAAGCGTCGCACTGATGGACACTGCACATGACATGCATGATTTGAACTATTAGTCAAATTAAAAATCAAATTCAAATTTTATTTGTCACACACACAGTCATACACAGTACGATATGTAGTGAAATGCTTAGGCGACTTCCCGTGACCTTAGAATAAAAACTATTTAAGACTATTTACACAAAAGAATATAACAAAGAGCGTAGAAATAGATATAACTAAGCATAAAACAATAATAATAAAATATATGTACAGTAAAAAATAAACAATAAGAAAAATATAAGAAAATAAAAATATAGAAAAAAAAATATAAGAGAATAAGAATTAAAACCTGGGTGCAAGTGTAGAGAAAAATATACATTTGACATAGGGAATATTTTAAAGCCTAGGTGAACCTAGGTGTACAGTATGGAAAAATATGGAATATAAATAGAGATGTTGTCACGAGCAAACACTCACACCGGCTCTGAAGAGCGAAACACACTCACTTGGGGCATTCACAAGTTAAGCATCAACTGGCTTAGAGCATAGAACAGGTCAGAGCCTACGCAAGTTAGCACATACACTAACTAGGTTTAGAACATACACTAGGTTTAGAGCATACATTGGGTTTAGAGCATACTAATTAGAGCATACACTAGCTAGGTTCAAGCATACACTAGGTTTAGAACATACACTGGCTAGGTTCAAGCATACACTAGGTTAGAGCATACACCGGTTTTAGAACATACAAGTTAGAGCATACACTAGCTAGGTTCAAGCATACACAGATTTTAAAGCACACACACTAGCCTAGAGCATATACAGGTTTTAGAGCACACATACTACTCAAAGGACTAACTAACAGAAAACACTCACCAAGTTACACACACTACCACAGAGAGCCTTCATAACACAAAACCAAACTAAAACAGAACCCAAACAAAACAAAATCAAAACGATACCAAACAAAGACATGCCCACTTGACATCTTTAACAACCGACTCAGTTTCCCAGAACAGTCAGCTATTTATAACTACTCTAATGAGCCACCTCAGGACAGGTGAGCTCCGTCATCACCTGAACTGAGGTGCCTTCTGGGAAACTGAGTCGACTAACAAAAACTACACAAACAGAAAAACATACAGTGCCCTCTTCTGGTAGTCCCTTACAGATGTCCAGGGGGTGTGCAAGAATGCTATAAAGTGATTTTCTATTTAAAGTGACATGTGCTATAGAATAAATAGTGATGTGGTGTGAAGGGTGTGCAAGTTTTGTCCCAAGAGTCCAGAGARAGTGCAAGAAGCATGGGTGTAGGTGTGTAAAGTGAGTCTGAGTCAGTCAGTACTGTGTGGAGTGCTGGTTGAGAGACCGTATCGCCTGCGGGTAGAAGCTCCTCTTCAGTCTCTCTGTATTGGTCTTCAGGGAGCGGAATCGCTTTCCTGACCTCAACAGAGAGAACAGTCCATTACTGGGATGGCTGAGGTCCTTCACGATCTTCCTGGCCTTGGTCCAGCACCGCTTGCTGTAGATCGAGTGCAGGTCAGGGAGCTCGGTGCGGATGAT